>PVLA01002464.1:0-209840 GCA_004027455.1 Hydrochoerus hydrochaeris
GGGAAGGGAAGGGAAGGGAAGGGAAGGGAAAGGAGAGAGGGGAGTGGAGGGGGGAGGGTAGGGGAGGCAAGGGAGCAAACAGGCGGCAAAAAGTTTGTAGGCATAAAGCCTTTCTGGACTAAAGGAAATACAGATGAAAATAAAATTTGTTGTTGCAAAAAAATCATGCTAACTGAAAAAGAAAATAACCAGTATCATAATACAACTTGGCAAAGCTGTTAGCTAGTACCAGGAAAGGGAAAAGTCAGGATATACCTTATTCACTGTAACATGACAATGCTAATTTTAGGTTAAAAGCAGAAAGTATGAGAACTTTTTTCAGACTCACTTTGCCCAGGATTTTGCATCATGGAATTTTGCTCATGGAATGTTATGGCAGGATAGGAGGGTCAGAGGGAGGAAGAGAAAAGCAAGAGAAGCTAGGTAGCTAATTTCTGATTAATTTACCTCCCCTGCCCTGTTTCATTATGCCAAAATACTACTAATTCTTAGAACATTAGATGTAGGTATGTTCATTAAATATTTCAACACAGTCAAGATGGATAATCCTTTGATTAGAAGTTGTTTTAAACTGCATGCAACTCTTGATTTTCCCTTCAATGAAATGGTTAATTGAGAAATGACTTAATAAATAAGAGGAAGTATTAAAAACTAATTTCAACCTTGGAACTTATACTAGAATAATGTGCTATGATAACAGGTTAACATAAAACAATTACAGAATACCGCTGTGCATTTGCAACTACTTCTATCTGAAATATATTAGATATTCCACTCAATAAAAAGAATATAAAATAAATATGAATTTTGTCATTTGAATGGAGAAATTAGCTGAATGAAAGTATTTGTAACTACAAATATATCATAACACTATATACTGTAAGGATATTATAATAACTATAGTAACTAACCTTGTTAAATAACAAAACATTCTCTTATACAGACTATATATTTAAATTTTGACTGTTATACATAGGGAAGAGAAAATTCTGCACTAAATTTTAAAAATGATTTAAAGTACAAATGGTCATTTTGGTGGTCTTTTTTTTTTTACTTTTTACTGAAAGTAAAATGAGTTTAAATCCAAAAGTAATAAATTTATTACATGCACCTCCTGATAAAATATTATTTAATATTCCAATTAGTTAGCTCATTCTTTATAAGTCACATACTTGGCAGAAATGTGCCGGAAATGAGACAGGCCTCTATGAAAACTAAACAATAAAAGAATAAAATTAACACTTTGAAAAGAACTGAGTTTAAGTTACTAAATGCATACAGATACTTTTATCATAGTTGCACCAAAGAAGCTCTCCTGCATCTCTGGTATATAAATCACATGTGTCTACTTGAATTAATAGCTTCAGGTATGTACAACTTTTGATGGGGTTTTGTGTCAAACAGGAAGAGGTACGTCTGGAAATATGAGATTATAAAAAAATTTAAATGTTAGCTGAAAAAACTGCTATTATACACAAATAATGCTGATATCTTAGTGCTCAGGTTTACAAATTTCCAGGTTAATGGCATTGAAAATTTGAAAGAGAAAAAGAAAAGAAGAAATTCAAAGAAAAGACTTTGCCTGATTTTAATAAAGTAGTAATTAAATGGAGTAAATTAAAGGGTGTTCTATTCACAATATAATAAAAATTAATATGACATATCTTGCTGCTAAAAATTTCAAAATTCTGATCCAGAGAGTTACTAATTTTATTACAATCAGAACTATACCTATCGCAGAAAAATAAATTTACAGATGAAAAATAAAAACAGGCACAAAAATAATTCTTAGCTAAAATCTGAACACATGAATACTAATATAAAGAATATTTTTATGGGGCAAGGAATTTAGCTCAGTGACATAAGCACCTATCTGGCAACTGCAAGGTTGTGAATTCGATCCCTGGTACAAGAAAAGAAAAGAATATTTTTATATTTAAGACTATTACAATGGGCCTTTATTGATTTTTCGAGCCAATAGTAGACATGCATTCTCATTTGACTTTCTAGCACAAAAGATAGACTAACTTGCATTCCAGCTCTGAAAAAGTTTGGAATCCAGGAATGTGAAATATTTTGAATTTCTATAGGTTTTAAAACTAAAGGAAAGTTTTAGCATTTTCTCTTTCTTCTATATTAGAACAACTGTAGGGTGCTCACAGGAGGCTTTGTAAATTGAACATTTTAGCATCAAACATTTTCTACAACTATATTAGCACCAACATATTCTACAATCTATATATGAAGTGTAAAAAGGGGGGGCAGTGGAGGCAGACTTTCAACATGGATGGGTCACATAAGAAGAGTTTTCAGGAGACCTTAAAACCTTACTCAGTTTTGAAATCCCTTTTCCCAGGAAAGTAGGAGACCAAGTCCTCTCCATAGTCCTTCTTAATTTTCCTGTAAATAGACCAATTCAAGCTTAGAACAGTAAGTACAAAATATTATATTGAATTTATGAAAGTAGAAAAAGATTAGCAACTGGGCTCCATTAGTACACTTCTAACAATACAGTTTATATGAATTTTTATCCAGAATAAGATTGCTAGAAAAACACTACTGGAAAATAATCCTGCCTGGCCAAATTAGATATTTCTTCATAAGACATCATAAACAAAGAGTATTTTAGTTGGAAGAAATCTCATGGAGGTTTTTTTAGCCTGCCCTTTTATTTTACACAGGAGAGAGGTGAAGCCAAGAAAAGGTTAAATGACTTATTAGAATGCCTAAAGATTCTGAGACAGTTCTAGAAAAGCAATGTATTGCAAATAATACTCCATCTACTTAATTGGATTAAATAAGTAATATACAAACTACTAAGAAGTTTGTAGTTTCTAAACAAACAGAACCACATCAGTAATCTAAAAAGGACACTGAACTAATGTTTACCCAAAAGCCTGATGAGTTTCACTGTTATGTTTCAAATACAACACCCCACTAAAAACAGTTTGCTGTATGCTTACATCATGGAAAGAATCTTGTATCAGTGAGTCTTTATGAAAAATACCAGGGAGGGTGACATACAGATGATCCCAGTGAACAAAGAGTTAACTGTAGAGAAAGCCCCACCTCCTTGTAAATAATCAACGCTTTTTTTTTTTAAGCAATACAAAATGTCACCACAGGCTGACGCTCTTTCTACAAGAATAATGATTTTTTTTTTCTACCTCAATTGCTGAGCACACATTTCTTTGCCTTTATCTTTGAGCTCACTCAGTTTTGGTAGTTGATATATATGTATTCTTTCCCTTCCTTCAAATTAGACAGCATGGCATAGCTAAAATATACCAGGGACTACTGTAGGGGTCGGGCACACTAAAGGACCTGCAGGAGCAGTTTCACAAATTTGAGTGTTTGTCCTCTAGTACTGAATATACACTATTAAAAATGCTCTAGAAATGAAGGGAGGCAGCAGGGAAAGTCAGCTCCCGGATGAAGCCACCGTCGTCCAGGGACCCCCAAGCTGCTCTGCTAGACAGAGCACTCTGAAGGAAGTGCATTTGCCACCTCAAGTCTTGCTGCTCAAGTGGGGAAACTCTTGCAACATAATCTTTCTTTTCAAAACGCTCTGACATGTGAGAAGTTTGTACTATGGCAGATCAGTAACTCAGGGAAACCTGGAACCCAAGGCTCTGTGGCCTGCGACCCCCTGGACAAGCTGGGGTGGTAGCACTCCCTGCTCACCAAGTACAGCTCCTGGCCAGCTGGACACAGGAATCACGAATATCAGGCGCCAATCACCACAAAATAGGTCAGAAAGTGGAACCTCTGCTCTTCAGGCAGTTAAACCTGTCCTCCTACGTGGCCAAATGAAATTATATTCCTGTTCTAGCCCGAGAAAAGGGAAAACTGGGCGTGTGTGCGTGGTGGTGGTGGTGGTGGGGACTATCAAAGTCTCCAAAGGGTTAAACTGCAAAACAACTCTGGACAGCAAAGCTATGTCTTTCACTTGCTGCAGCACCCTCTCCTTCCTTGCTGAACTCTCCCCTTGGCTTGAGTGTGTCCTTTCTCTTCCCAATTGGACACCGAAGGTCAGAAAGTGAAACCCACACTGTGCCAGACCTCAGAGGGCCCCCATACCCACCTCCCAAGTGTTTTCACACTGGTCCACCTGTTTTAAATCCGGTTCAACTGATTTCACGGTC
Source organism: Hydrochoerus hydrochaeris (assembly GCA_004027455.1). Lineage (NCBI taxonomy): Eukaryota > Metazoa > Chordata > Mammalia > Rodentia > Hydrochaeridae > Hydrochoerus > Hydrochoerus hydrochaeris. Next base: position 4,146 of record PVLA01002464.1, read on the forward strand.
TCCACCCCCAGAGCCTGAGGTTCTGTCACGAAGCCTTTCTCTGGCTCAGAACCAGCAGGTGAGCTCATTACCTCACCCAGAAATATAACTTTAATAAATAGATCTGGAGAAGACACGTCTCCTCTAAACCCACACAAACACAGGCTGCAGAAGCAGTGAGGGCAGTTCACAAACCTTTGTGATCTCTCCTCCGGGCTCTGGTACCCAGCCTTACTTTGCCCTTTTTCCTGGAAAAGATTCAGAGGCTTTGAAACCTCTGCGCGGTTGCTAGTCACTGAAGGGATGTGCAAGAATAAAAAATGGGAAGCGAAGTGGTTTTTAAAAGAAGGAAAAGAAGGAACAGAAATCAACATAGCAGGAAGTAGTTTCACTAGCAACTCTCCACGAAGGGATGGAAAGCAAAACTTCAAAGAGGAGGAAAATATCCTCAAGTCCAGCTAGGAAATGAACCTGCTGCTGTCAAGCGCCTGTGAGCCTGCAGAGCACTGGGCGAGGAGGAACTCTTGTCAGCCTCCTGGCGGGCCAGAGGATGCCAGGGCCGGGACGTCCCCCAAGGAGAGAAAGGGATTCCCCGCGAGAGATTCTAGTTGTTGAGGATTTTGCGTGGTTTTTCCCCAGCCTTTTCTTTCTAATGTAGTACTGAGGACTGAGACTTCATCAGCACATCCTAGAAATCCACCAGCCCTCCTAAGGTCTTACAAACCTGGATGCTAATTCCAGGTCAGCCCACATTTTTGCTTGTCATCACCCTAGCACTGGCCACCCAGTGGGCGGCGGGGACCAGGGGGCCACCCACCCAGACAAGGGCACTATAGTGCAGCTTTAGGAATTTTTTTATTTTTTTTTAATGGGATGCCTTGAGTCTTTCCCTTCTCTACTCTACCTTCTTTACCTTGCACCAAGGGGAACTTACTAGGGGATTTATCAGGAGCACTCATTTCAGCCAAAAGCTAAACGAAAGGAAAACTGGCCAGGGGCGCAGAGCACTGGATTTTGGACTTTGGTTCCCAGAGTCTGAACCGCTCCTCGGGGGCGAGAGCCGCAGGGACGGGGGAGACTCGGACGGACCTCGCCGCGGGCTCACGCAGCCCCAGAGCGGCCTCGCCCCAAGTTCCCGAAGCCGCGTCAGGCGCCCCGCTCCTCGCTGCCCGAACTTGAGCCGCGCAGTGAAACCCGGGCGAGAGACTCCCGCGAAGGAGCCGGCCAGGTCGGCGCGCCCCCTACCCCCGGCCTCCTCCCAGCCGCGCCCGGCGCAGGAGCCACCCGAGCCCCCTCACCTGGCCTGAGCACCGCGGCGGAGACCAGCAGCCAGCGGAGCAGAAGGCGGAACGCGGACGCCGCGGGGGCCATGTTCCTCCTCCTGCGCGCCGCGGGAGGGGGCGTCGTCCCGGCCCGCGGTGCCGCGGCTCGTGGGTCCCGACGCGGCCGGGCGGGGCAGCGGCTCCTCCTCCAGACGCGCGGCCCCCGGCTGTGGCTGCGCCCCGGGTCCGCGCCCCCGCAACTTCCCTTCGCACGGCGCCAGCAACTCCTCTGCTTCCCCGCGGGACCGCGACCCTCGCTCGCCGGTGGACACGCGAGTGACACAGGAAGGCGGACGAGCTTCTCTTCGGCTGGTTCTCCTCTTAGTTTTCTTCTCTTGCGGTGGTAAGGATCACAGTAAAGGCAGGAGCAGGACAGAGACGCAGCCCGGCGTGGGCAGGGGTCGCCGGTGGGCGGCGGGGACGAGGGGGCGGCGGCTGCGGTCTCCTCAGGTGGCAGCGGCGGCGGCAGCGGCGGCGGCAGCGCTATCCCGGCTGCTCTGAGTGGAGGGACTGGAAAACGCGTGTGAGCTGCTTCTCTCCTTCCTCCCGCCTCTTTTTTCCCTCCTCTACTCCCCGCCAGCCTCCGCGCAGCGCCGAGCAGGTGGCTGGAGCGCGAAGCCGCAGCCTAGAGGCGCTGCAGGACCGAGTCCGAGACCGAGCCCAGCTTCCGGGGCCCGGCAGAGGGGCTCAGCGCCTGGGGAAAGAGGGCGGGGCCTCAGATAAGCTCCGCCCCCAGGCGCACGCTACCCAATAAGGATTGCGCACGGGAGCCGGGCGCCCCAGGTGGGATTGGCGCGATTGACACTTCCCTTAGGACTGCTAGGTGATCCGGCTTCACTTTCCGCGGCCTCTCACCCCGGCCTGTGGTTCAGAAAGCCAGGTTGCTCTCCTAAGGCACCCCCGACTCCTACCTCACTGGCTCACGTCTCAGATTTTTTCTTCCGCTGTGATATTTCAGACTTCCTGCCCTATAAAGACTGTCATGGTGTCGGCAGCAGGGCGAGAACCGCTCCCGAGGTCAAGGGGTGGGAGCGAAAGGGCAGGAAGTGGTGGCCCAGCTGGGAATTCAGCTCTAGGGAGCTGGAGCTGCTCGGGGACAACTCCGGGCCGGACCCATTGCTCCTGTACTTTGCAGAGCCCCCTTTCCTCTCTCGACCCCAACACGTCCTTCTTAAAGGCAGATCATTGGATCGACTGCCTGGAACCAAACGGAGAAAGGATACTTGCTCCCCGCCCCCCTCCTCGTCCCCAGTGGAATTTTTATCTGAATTTCTAAACCGTACTTCCTCATACGGATTTTCCCACTGTCTACAAAATTGAGTGCTTGTTACTTCTATTTTGAATTAAGCGGCGATTTCAAGTTAGGAAACAAAATCTCGTTACTCATATAAAAAGCCAAACTCCTGCTTGTTGGTTCCAAAAAACCAGGCACCTCAGGAGATGGACACTCTTCCCAGGCAATGTGAAAATACTGCGCCACTTTCCAGGCGGTGCATCGGGTAGCTGTGTCGCTGTCAGATCAGGCAGAGAGCGTGCAGCAGTATTTTTCTCTGGAACACCGGGGTGGAGCTCTCTGAGCCCCAAGTGGCTCTGAATCAGGAATGCGGGATCATAACTCTCATCCCCAAAGCTTAATAAAAATGTGCCCCCTGAACCACTTTGCTAGGACATTAAATGGTGTTTCCTGCCTCACAGGGTTGCCTCTGTATGAGACCAGACTCCTGCCAAGAATGCTAACTAGTAAGAGTCACATACTGCTGTTCTTCAAAAGGCTGCAAGTCTCCAGCTGCATAAGGTGGGAGGGTGTGCAGGCAGGAGAAGCTTTACATACACACACACACACTTTGAATTTTTTATCTTTTAGCTTTAGCTGTGATTTTTTTAAAAGACTGCCTGTCTTGTTCTCCTGATTCTCCTTACATTAATAGTTTTGTAGAGAATAGCTCTATAAATAAGTAGCTTCTCCCACTTGATTTTGACAATAACCTTCATTTACATCTTATGAATCAACAGGAAGGCTGATGGCTTTTAACTGTTTCAGGAGCTGCTAACATGCCAGTAGATTCCTATGAGATTCTTTGTGAGAATAATTTTAAACCGTAGCTCTAAATGGCCTGTATTAGAGCAAACCATCCTTATTGTATGTTTAATCTGGATCTTTGGATTTTCTGAATTCTTTTACTTTGGGATGGGAATTATTACAACGTAATTATTAAAAAGCAGATTTTGTAAAAAGTCTGAATACAAGTATCTGATAGGCTTTGTTACTGACTGTGTGGTCAGATCATGGCCAACTCACCCTCTTTAAGCCTCAGTCTCTTCAGTTGTACAAAGTGGTAACAATAGTTCTGCCACATTGAAGCACTGTGAATATTAAATAAGATCACACAGAAAACTGATGAGATATAGTAGAAAGAACTTGGGTTTTGGGAACCAGACAGAGCCTTGTTAGGATCCTTGCTGTGTACTTATTCTGTGAGTAACCTTAAGCAAAAGTCAGTCTGCCGTAGTGTTTTGACCCACTGATATACCACCTTCCAAGGTGTGCAGCTAATTTAGGTCAAAATATTGATATAAGTGGTATATATTAAAATAAGCAGAAAGATACATTTATGTATTGTAACTCCCAGATGCATATTAGTGTTTGTGTGCATATAATATATGTTATATGTATTTGTTGTTTCTAGAATTCCTTTCAAAGAGAAATGTATCTTACTTTAGGAAAATGCCCTGAAAAGCTATTTGGAACAATAGCTCCAAAAGCTATTGATCACATATAGTTAAGAGCACAAATAATGGTAGGACTACTTTATATTAAGCAAAATGATAAAATACTAAAATAAGAATTTGGCAAGAGAATAGAATAGGAAGCTGAAAACAGGAAAGGGACACAGACTCATGCAAGCATGAGTTTGGAAATGGTCAAAGGCCTTTAAATATATTCAAATTAATTAGCAACTCTATTGAATACTTACCACATGTCAGAAAATTCTAAATAATGTATATGAACTAGTGGATATGATCTCCCTCAAAAAAACCCTACTAGATAGCTGCTATTATCACCTTAATTATACTTAAAAGGAACTGAAACACAGACGTGTGAAGTATCTTTCTCAAGGTCATGCAAGCAGTGATTCATTAAGGTGGTAAAGTCGGGATTGTATCCCAGGCACTCTGATTCTAGAACTGAATTTGTAACCCCTGTGCTCATCACTGCTCACTTTGTTCACCAAAGATGCATAAAAATAATTTAATGCTTTTTGAGGTGACGAGGTCTTGATTTAAATAAAATTTTAGTAAAGTTTGCTACCCTCAAACATATTATCCTTGAGGAAGTTAAATTATAAGGGCAGCTTACACTATCTGCTTGGACCAGGTACAGTGCATTTGAGATGAGGAGACCATTTCTAAACTGAAATAATGCAACATAAGCAAAAGCTCAGAGTCAGAAATAAACATGAGGATGTAAGCTTCAAAAAATACTGTAGTGGGGAGAAGATTTCTCTCTCAAAAAAAATCTCCCAAATTGAAGTGGGATCCACTTTACTGGATTCTTTAAAGAAAGATGATTACCAGCTGTATCTGCATCACCATGACTATTGTTATAATTGAGAATACGCAGTATTCCAGTGATATTTATCACACAGTTTAGTCATACATCAGAGCGTTCATCCTGATGAGTACTTCTTCCTGTAAGAGGTAAAATGAATTGTGCTTAACCTGAGGAAATATCTCTTATCTGAATCATAAGAAAAACTTTGCATTTTAAGTATAGAATTCATCATACAAGACAGTATTCACAAAGCAATGACTTATACAAAAGACAACATTTTTACTTCAGGTATATTGATTTTAGAAATCAGGACCCGTCCTCAAGGCTTGGGCAGGGACTCTTTGACCTGTATTAAATTGTTAATCTATCAATATGTGAGAATAAAGCAAGGGCCAGAATGGGTGCCTTTAAGAACAGAGATGATTTTTTTCTCTCTTGATTAACCAAAAAATATTTCCCACTGACAATAAGATTTTACCAAGATGGTTTTAGTAACAGAAGATATTTGTTTCTTAGCACTGTACATCAAAATGTTTTGTGCACCTTCCTACTTCTTTTTCTTTTCTACTACTACTTTTTTAACATAACTGTATGCAACTCAAGAGTATATAACAAATCTTTACACTTCCTCCATCCTCCATTAGTGAATATACATATGAGCAATATTTTGCAAATAGGTCAGACATGCCATAAATGTTTATGAATGAGAAATAAGGGATGAAACAGAATTCTTCTCTACGGAATTTACATCTTTTTACAAATTTAAACTTACAAGAGCTAGTAATACAAAGAAATGAAAGAGTTTTTCCACTGAGTCTTCAGTGGTTGCCTGGGTAAGACTAAGACATGTAAAAGAAAGAAAGGTTCTTAAGTCAGTTTCTTGAAACTGTAGTGAGAACTTTGAAATATAGATTGAGTACCTTTAATCCAAATTCATTAATCCTTTTATTGCTAATGTGCCATTTTTGGAATGGCACATATCAACAGTACATAGTACAATGTTGTCTCTTCAAATTCTTGTTTCTTAAATTTTTCTAGGTAATATTAATTTCATACAAAAATCCAAAAAATTGCAACTTTCAACATACATAGATTAATGAATCTGCACCTTTATGAGTGCCAACTTGATGCCATAGTAGAAAATTCCACATCAAGCAATAGGTCAAAGTCAAAATACAGATGCACTAGAAATATTATGTATTTAAAATCACCTTCAGACTGTGTATAAAATATATATTAAACTTAAGTAAATTTTGTGTTTATACAAGGATCTTTAAGGTTTTTCTCTTAAATATAAAAAAGTTCTGATCTGAAACACTTCTAATCAGGTATTTTGGATAAGGACTACTCAACTCAACCTGCATAAAGTGAAAAAACAATCCGGGAAAGGAAAAGAGTAATAAAAATGTTTTGCTGTCAATGAGAATAAGACCAAAAGGCCATAAAGTGACAGAAGGTAGAGTAGTAGGTGTTAAAGGTCAAAGGAAAGACCTAGGCTAATAATATACTAATGACAAAGATTGAAATACAGAACTAAGGATTTATATTAAGTCTAGCAATATATAGTGATTTTAAAGAGACACAGGATTGCACATATATAAGTTAATGCTATTTTATTTCTAGATCACAAAGTTTGTAAAGTAAAATATTTCTAAAATTACTTCAGATATGGACTAGAGGACACAAGGATATATGTTTTAAGAAATAATTCATTGAATTTTGTTGTTTAATCTCAATTTTAATCGTAATGTGGGTCATCAAATACAGTTCAGCAACTCACATTCTCAACAGTGCTAGCTAATAAAGATGCATCACTAGAGCTTAGGAGAGCACAGACTTTCAGTATACGATAAACATTAGATTCTTATTTCAGACTGAAGAATATTCAGTGTCTACGTACAAAGAGGACATGCACAGCTATTTTATTGGAACTGAAAATTCAGTCATTTTCCTTCCTGTCTCAGACATGAGGAATTGAGAAAGAATCTAGCTAAACAATTTGACTAAAAAAACTTACACTATATAAAATGGATGTCAAAAACTCTCCATGTTTTCAAATCTCTTAATTCATTAATGCTTTCAGTAAGTGCATAAAGTTTAAGCAAAAAGTAAAACAGTCTGAGATTACGCCTACGACTTGGGGGTTTCTCCTCAAAGGTCACTAGGTACTTTCAACTTCAAACTGACATAAGCAACTCTGTTCACTTAGAGAATATAGAGAATGACTCAGAATATGGTTATTCAAATGTGTGATAACAGAAATTTCAACTTTAGTATTTTCTAGAAGTTCTCTAGCATTATCTCTAACTGGATTGTCATATTATTTAGTCATTTTATCTACAATAATTAGAAGTAGACAATAACTGAAAAAATATGAAATAATAAGCATTTGATTTTCTAAAACAAATCACCATAGATATTATAGCACTGGAAGTCATAAGAAGTGCCATTTGCTGGTAATCCGTATATTATTTTCCCCTAAAGTAAGTAAGATAGTTGGGTTTACAGGAAAGTAACAAGAACTAATTCTTAAGAAATGTGTAACTACTAAAAAACAAAAAAAAAGTCTTTATTATTAAAAACTGATAACACTGAATCAGTGCTCACTGATCATATAATATCAGCAAGAACCATATATTTTAATGCTTTTTGGGGTCTTCCAAGTAACTTAAAGGGACAATTCTCAATCTTTATTTAAAAGTAACCCTTTTTATTCTAACATAAGAGTTCTTCTGAAGTCCAGTTACTATTTCCCTTTGTTTCATCTGTTCCCATCAAAGTGTTCTCATTGCTCCTAAGGATTCCTGGCAGACTCCCATGTCAAGGGCATTGCTCTTCCCCATCCATTAGTGTAAATTCCTTTAGCAACACTTTAAAAGTAGTTGTTCAAATATTGCATTTTAATTTAAGCCTTTCATGAGAATTTATTTAAAATTTCAACCAATCCTAACCTCAGTGTTCATTGTCTCCCATTCCTACTTCATTTTTCTCTTTAGAACCCACCACTATATACTGTAACATTTAGATTATTGTTTTACTTTTTGCTAGGATGTAAGCTCAGTGAAACAAGAGACTTTTTTAAAAATGTGTTTTCTGTTATATATCTAGAATAGATAACACTTAGTAGGCATATAACCTTATTTGATTAGTGAAGTCATGATTACAAATGAATAAATTATACAAGGTAATAGCATGATAAAGCTGAGGCTGTTTTGGTTGAATTTTGATAAGCAGCCTGCAGCTTCATTTCCTTCTGTAGATTGTCAAAGGCTTTCCGCCGTAGTAGGAAGAATCACCCAGATGGGCTAACTACTTCTTCAAACAGATGAGATTATTGATGTCTTAGGAATCAGAAAACCTTACAGAAGTTCACATAGCTTTGAGTATCATCCTTGTTTAAATGTAGGTGAAACTCTTTCAAATACAGTAAATATACAAAATATTCTGGAACTTTTAAGTCAAATTCTAGGGATAATAAAAAATCTGGAAGTATATAAGACAGCATTAATCAATTTCAAGTAGAGTACATTTATCCAAACTCTTCAGAGCAAACACTCTGAATAATGTTCGGTATAACATTTCACTAAAGCAAGATTATGAATTCAGTTCCAATATTGTAAAATCTACAGGCTTAGTTCAGTATTATAGATTTTAAGTCTGAATGTTCTTTATATTTTGTTCTTTACAGGATTAACTTGGCAAAATTATACTTCTAAGCAATGCATTCAACAAACACAGATGATTCATAACCTATTCAGCTAACAGCACTATAGGACAAATATTTAATTTAATGTCCAGCATTTTAACATTATGTGGAGGTGTTTAATGTGTTTACTTTTCTTTGTAAGGGCAGGAAACTCACTTAATGATCACAATGTAAGGTAAACAGCTTTTGAGAAAGTGCATTACATATTAAAGCAGCTACATAAGTCAAAGCATATAAAGTTTTATAAATATGTGTATGCTTTCATTGAAATTAAAGCATCTGTAATATGTTCTAGGTGGTCGAAAGACAGATTAAATGATATTTGACCAGTATTTTTCATTTTAAGATTTTGTCTAAACTAGTTATTTGATGCACCTGTTAAGGAAAATTATTTGGCTTGTCATTGAGAATGGCATCCAGGTTATATAGTAATACTGTGTCCCAAAGTATCCAATTAGAAAGAAATCTCCAAATAGTATAATTCTCAATTAATTTTTCTAGACCAATGGACACCTCGAAAGCATATGGATTCCATGTTGGGTTTTTCAAGGTTGAGCCAAACACTGAGTCCAGAATTAAAAGCTAATCTCTGCTTGTAATGACGTCCTGAGAAGTGTGATAGAGTAGGGCTCATGCCACTTAGCCTGACTGAAACTGCAGCATGGTTATTTTAGCTCTTTTCTCCACATTCAAAGTTGAGTCATCTTTATTCTTATTCCTTCTCTCCCATTACTTCTGACATCTGGGTTATTCCCAGAACAAATAAAATGACTCCTCAGTTATACTATCTTGAGGTACCTTTTCCCATTTAAGCCACTGCTGCTATGAAACTTAAGAGGAAAAGAAATACTCATGCTGATTTGCCCTTTCAATGCAAATTGATTGACATCTTTTTTTCTCCTTTCTTTTCCTTCCAACTTAATAACTTATCTCTTGCCCATTCTACGATGGCTTAGTATATTAAGTTAAAAAAATAAAGGCATGGTAATTTATGAATGAAAATGTGAGGAATAAATTTATTGTGGTCTGTGTGGTTATGCAAGAGATATCCAAAGAGAGATGAGTCATAGATCAGAGAAACAAAATAGCATAAATTAGCATATTTTACAATATAGATCAAGAAAAAAAAGTTTATGTCTCAGTATTTCCCTATCTCTTTCCTCTATCTGTCTATCCATCTATCATCATTAATTAGAGAGACATTATTTATATAAAACCAGCTAGTCAGTAGAAGTCTATGTGTCATCGGTGGAGACATTTTTACTATGATTTTGGTAATGGTCAGGATACTTTCAACTGAATGTAACAGAAACACAACTATAACTTGCTTAACTGAAAGAAAAAGTAAGAGTGATGTGCTATTTCAAAAGTGCACATATATTCAGGCATTGCAGAACTTAAGCACTTGAGCAGATCAATTGAAGATTTTAGTCTTTCTTTTCATATCTTAGCCATACATGCCTTTGTTCATCTTTGACTGTTTTCTCAACTTTTTCTGCAGCAAACCAGCATCCTCCATATTAAACACTTACCTGAAGATCCAAGCCTATATGAACAGAAATTGAAATTCTAAAGAAAGACTCATTCATAAAAATAGGTTTAATTGGTTCTGCCCATTGCTGGAATAATTTATGGTATCAAGATGACTACTACGATGATTGTCCAAGTAGTCATATGTCCACCCCTGGGAAAAGGTGACCATTATGTTTGATAGCACCACAGAATAACAGGAACAGGGAACTTTTTCTCAATGAGCAGACAAAATCAACAGATATCAGACTCATTTTCCTTACATTATTTTGTAATGATTTTTAGGGCTACTATTTATGTCTGTCTAGATTGTGCATGACAGAATCTTTTGCTCAGAAGAGAGAAAAAGAAATAGAAATAGAAGTCCTTTGCTGCTGGTAAACCTAATTTTTGTTAACATTTCCCCTTTAAAGGGCTAGATTATTGAGTCAGGGAAAGCAAGCATTATTTACAGATATCAGCTAACATTTTTTCTCCTTATTATCTACAATGTATATCAGGAATAAGAGACATATTGTTATTGTTTTATATTTAGATGTGAAATAAAGTGATAAAATGAACATTTTTTGATCTTTGTAAATATATATATATTTTGACACAGGTGAATTCAAGGTATACTCTAAGAACTCACAGAATGAGTTGGTTTTGAAGGTGAGTACCAAGTGACTCTTTTCAACTTTATTTTCCACATATTTTTCCTAAGGCTCATTTTCCATCAATACATTACTTTCATAAATCTGCTCCTGTTCTTACCATAAAAAATGAGAAAAGAACACAAATAGCCAGAAATTCATATTAGGCCAATCTTTTTGAATTATCTAGGTTTGATTCCAGGCTTTTAAGGATGTCTTCAATTGCAGTAGTCATTAAAACAAGTGCCCAGAAAAAGTTTTAGATAGATTAAATCAGTAGTTAGGTCTTCTTTAAGAAAATCTCCAACACTTGAAAAGAGTGATTTTAAACAAGTAGATGTTCAGTCAATTCTAAATCAGTCTTTTTACTTGATCTAACTGCAGTTAGCTCAATATATCTACCTTCTCAGGGACTAAACTTACCCCTTCTCCAGCCTTTCCTCAGTATCTCATATTTGTCCAAAAATCAGCCCAATTATTTCCTTCTTTGCCTGTAAAATATTGCTCAATTATCTCTTCCTCCATATATAGTTGTGTGCTAAACACCCTTTAGAGCTGATTATACACATCTCTTTCCAATGCTTTTTTCAGTGACGTCAAGTTGGAAGGTTGAAAACCACCATTGTGTGGTTATTTACACCCTACAGATATAGGAAATTAGCCAGCTGATGTGAAACATCTGTGACCTCAACACACTGGGAGGCAGAGGTGGGAGGGTGGAATGTTGGGACCCAGCCTGGGTAACTTAGTGACTTAGTGAGATAATTTCTCAAAATAAATAAAAAATGCTGATGATGTAATTCAGTACAAAGACTTTGAGTTCAGTCCCAAGTATAGGAAGAAAAAAAGCAGGGAGGATGGGAGAGAGGAAGAAGGGAGGGAAGGAAAGAAAGGAAAAAAGAAAGTGGGGGGAGGGAGATGGACAAAGAAAGAAAAAAGGAGAAAAAAAGAGAGAGGAAAGAAAGAAAGAGAAAGATTGGTCAAAAACTATACATCAGAGCGTTTTTTCTTTTTTTAAGACCTACTTCCATGGAATTGAGTTCCAGCTCTACTAATGAGCAGCACATTGTACTTAAGAAGCTAGATTTGGTATAAGAAAAACTGTTGCTTAAATTGTGGCCCATTGATTTAGGATTTGTGTGACAGTGAGCAAGATATTTCATCTTTGCAAGTAAGTTTCTCAAGTAAAATAATACATTTGAATTTTCTGACATAGGAAAATTCAGACTAATATTAGCTACTTCTCCATTAGCCTTTGATCTTTCATGCCTATACCATACAAAGTTTTGGCTATCTTTTTATTACCCTTTGATATCATTTGTGTTTTGGGCTTTCTTTTACCATGAAACTAACTTACAAAAAGATCATCATGTATTGCTTAGTATGTTCACCAGACAATCCACAATAAATGCTGTGTTAGGGTATGTTAGTAGAGGATATAGTCAGGAAGTTATGATACTTTGAACAGTGACACCTGATGAGCACTTAGCAGAGAATAAAGGCAGCACTGACTAGTACAGAGGGTGCTAGACTGGGATTAAGAGTATCTAAATTTCCATCTCAGTGAGTAAGGTATGAAAACTGCATGAACTCTGGGATCAGATATATCTCTAGTTTATATCTCTAGTTCAAATTCCAATTCTGTCACTAAATATGTATGCATACTGTACTGAGTTACTAACTGTAGCTTCCTCATCTGTTGAGTATAGCTAAGGGTAGCATTTTACTTACCCTGGAAAATGGTCATTAAGCTCAAATGTATTAAAGTATCCTAAGTGTGTAGGGAGCAGGTTCTGTGTAAAAGTTGACTACTATTGTTCTCCTCCTAGTTGCTTGAAAGGTGTTAATCTTTTTAAGCTTTGTAGAATTTGATTACACCTATAAAGTAGGCTAGTTGGTGCTCTCTTAAGAAATTTTCTTTTGAGTAAACTTTGTGCCTGCAACCTTTCATTCTACAAATAGTAGCCTTTTAATACCATTTTTTCAAAATAAAAATTGTCCTTTTCATCTCACTATTTCTAGTTCATATCTTTTTCACCTTTCACATCCAAGTGCCAAGTTTATTACTGGAGTTTCTACTATTTCCCTCTTCTCTTAATTCTCCAAACTCTGGTCATCTTAAAACACATAAGAGAGACAGACAGATAAAATCATATATACATTTATTTGATTTTGTTTCTTTCTGTCTTTACAATCTGTGCTGTCCTTTTAACTTCACTATAAAGTTACATTTACTAGCAAGATCTCTGAAGGTCTTGACATTCTGGCATCTAGTTTTATATTCGTTCCTCTTTGGTTTCATACTATAGCATTCTCTCCTGCACTCTATGCTTAGGCACTGTTTCCTACACATACTAAGGCTGCCTTTCTCAACTGTGCCATTATATGGGCATGTGGTTCCCTTAGCCTGAAACATACCTCCCACTCCCATCCATCCCTTTGTTTGCTTTGATACTCCTACTCACATTTCAAGACCCACCTCACAGCACTGGTCGTCTGGTAAGCCTTCCTAATGCCTCCAGGCAGTATTCCTCACTGCTGCCTCTGTGTTTCTATACACTAGTACTTAACTCTTAGATATATTTATTTTGTTTACAAGTCTGACTCCTCCACTAAACAGCAACTCCTTAGAAAGGATATTCTACAAGTCTGGAGTCAGACTGTCTGGTTCACAAACACCTGCATCAACATACGTTAGATATATGAGTTTGAAGAAGTTGCTTAACTTCTTTAATCCTTACTTTTCTCACTTATAAAATGGAACTAATATATTACTAATAGGAGTCTTATAATTAAATGAGGAAATGTGTAAGGTTCCTGTTCCAGTGCTTGCTACATATTAAGAGCTCAAAGAATATTATTGGAAATAATTACGGTGATGATAATTATGATGGAAAATATAGTAGGGCAGGGAGAAGAGAAAAGCCAATTCAAAAAAGTTTCTTTTATATCTTTAGCCCTTGGATGTGTGTTCTTATATATCTGGACTTGGCAAATGCTAAATTCGTATTTGTTGAATGAATAACTGGTGATCCCCTGTGTAATCCTATAATAAAGCTAAAGTGATTATACCAGACCTTTCTTCATATCGGAGTCAGCATTGTTAAGTTAACCCGAGATGCCAGAAACCGGAGTGTTGATAGAGGACACAGAAGGTAGATGAGGAAAAGGAGACTTCAGTGGTTCAGAACTGTGTTGAGAGTGCACATTGTCAGCCAAAGCACCTTCTTTCACAGCTTTGAGTAATTTTAGTTTTTATTATCAAGAATTGAAGCAAGCTTTGAACGGGTGTGTGTGTGTGTGTGTGTGTGTGTGTGTGTGAAAATGTGCGCATTGCAAATCTCGAGAGTGGGCCCAGGGAATGCATCAGTTCTGGATTTAAGGGCAGGCAAAACAAAATCTCTGTGAAATTCTTTCACACCTGCAGGCAAAACAGGAGCTCTGGGAAGGGATCGGAATGCAAGCAAAAGGGGGCGAAAACCTGTGTTCTGGTAAGGAAAGCAGGTAAGGGTAGAGAATGAGGGACAGACGCCTCTACCTATTGAGAAAAGCCCCAGACTAGCAGCGACTGAAGTACTGGGCGTGGCAGTCCGAGTCCCGGACAGCCTGCCCCGGGCATTTGGTAAAGGAAATCCCGCTACGCCAGACAAAATACTGTGATAACCAGAGGCAAAGAGCAGTGGACAGTTCAGCTAGGGATGCGGTGGGAAGGGTGTATGGAGAAGAACAAAGTGGAGGGAAGTGCAGCTACGTTTATTTTAAGAAGAAGAAAAAGACCCCGTGTTTTGTTTTTAATTAATAATGGGTGTGCCCCATGCCAGAGGCGTGGCTGGTTCCCTTTTGAGCTTAGCATAGGGAAAACCAACAAAAACAAAATTGCTTTTCTTATTTTGCTCCTTCTCTTTTGGCCAGGCGATTCCTCCCTGCAACCCCAGAGCCCGCGGTGGAAGGCTTGCTGTGTTCCAGTTTCTGTGGTCCCTTTCTGCCCGGTAGCAGTAGCGTGCGCCTTGGCCTGGAAAGCGTTGCTCTCGGTTTCTCTCCTCCAGGCCGGAGCTGCGTGGGCTTCGAGGCCGGCAGGGCGGCTGTGCCTCCGCGCTCTTTCTCTGTTTCCTTCCCCCCGCTTCCCTAGGGCCCCTCTGAGGATCCCCCCACCCGTCACCTGCTCTCTGGTTTTCCACAGAAAGACCCGGGAGAGAAGTCTGGAACTTCTGGGGAGCTGGCAGGCTCTCAGAGTTCTTCTGGCGTTTCTCTTGAAGAAACTGAGCTCTTGATGGTAGAAAGGGATTTCCATGTGGCCGAGGGCCACCTTCTTGCACCGCCCCTCGCCCTGTAGAGCTCAGCAGCGGGGTGGGGCTCCTCAGGGCGGTGGACCCAGGATGGCCAGGTTGGGGACCATCAAGAGGTGGTCCCGTCAAATCTTCCTGGGACCCGGTTCTTCTGGATAAACAGATCACTGCCTTTGTGGATCACAAGCCTTTGATCCACAAAGCCTCATTATTTTGGGGAACTAGACACCATCATCTACACAGATGAGTAGCAAACATATGTTAAAATAAACAAGTTCGCACATGTGACTTACCCGTTAGCACAGGCAAGTAGTCCAAGGTTTTTCCAGATTCGGGCTTTGGGACGCTCCTGACAGAGTACCCTCCCACTTCCTCGCAACAACAACAAAAACTTCACTGTTTTGCAGAAATGACCTTTGTTTTTAAACCTACCAAAAATAATTAATACTACTTTTACTAGAAGAGTTTCCTCAGCAGCCAGGAATGTGTAACTCCTTGCACTATTTGAATTGCTTCTGTGGAAATCCAAGACAGGATTGCTGAATACTTCACAGTACAACCAAGATGACTGTAGAGCCTAAAACCTGCTGTATCTTAGGGCTTCCTGGGAGTTGTTTTATTTAGGAGAGAATGCTGGTCTTGGCGTAACTGATACATAGAAAATTATTGAGTTGATGTGGGAAACAAAATCATAAATTCTAGAATAATATCTGAAAAGGAGCATTTAATTCTCTGTCACTCGAAAAGGAGCCTTTCAGTTTTCAGATGTATCCACATTATACAGTCAGCTAATAAAATATAATCCCCATTCAAGCTATTAGAGTGGTGCTTTGGGTGGCAGTTGGGATTTTTAGTTTGGTTAAAGCAAATAAAATACTGTAGAAGGAATGAAATCAAACTTGTTGAAACTTGGATTTGCAGAAATAAAAGGCAGCTTGAAGAAGATGAATTCAGGTGGAAAATGACCTTTTTATTATGTTCAGGAAGGCATTAGAATGTCAGGAGAATTGGTGCAAAGGAGATTTATTACCATAAACACAGTTGACAAGTTCCATTTTGTTGAATCTTCTGGATGTCGGGTGGAAACCAACATTTCCAGAGATGACTGAAAGAGCTTTGCAATGTCTTTGGTAATCCAGGGAGACCTGAATAGGAAAGAAATGTGCTACCCCAGCTCTGCTTAGGGCTCCAGGGAGCTTCCAAAGACCTGAGTATTGAGTTTCCACCCTAGAAACATTTATATTTGTCAGAATATGTGTAATAGGTGGGTTATATAAGATAAGAGATGGACTAGACCATCTCATATTCTTACTTCAATAGAAAAGAAAGTTTCTTTTCTCTCTCCCTCTCTCTATATACACCCATACATGTGTATATTGCAAACCCAGACTATATCCATACATGCATGTATCATAGATCCAAAGAAGAGTTTTCAAAAATCTTAATCATATTTTGGAGTAAAATGAAGATATATATATATATATATATATATATATATATAGAGAGAGAGAGAGA
Organism: Hydrochoerus hydrochaeris; assembly: GCA_004027455.1. NCBI lineage: Eukaryota > Metazoa > Chordata > Mammalia > Rodentia > Hydrochaeridae > Hydrochoerus > Hydrochoerus hydrochaeris. The sequence goes on from PVLA01002464.1 coordinate 20,669, forward strand.
GAGAGAGAGAGAGAGAGAGAGAGAGTCCACATTCGAATTCATCAGAAACAGATCAAAAATACAAGCCCATTTTATGTGCGCAAGAGAGCTAATATTAGGATTTCCACTTTAAAGATGAGGAAATGAGGCTAAGAGAAGGGAAGTGATTTGTCTAATGCCCTTTTAACATTGCTGCAAAACATTTCAGAGTGTTTGTGATTCATAAGCATGAGTTTAAAAGATACAGGCCTGAACACATCCTCTTTTCTTGACCATTTTCTCCTTTTAAAATTCACATATTTAGTTAAAAATCTATAAACTTTTAAGAATTCTCCACAATCTCTCCCCTTGCTCTTGTACTGGGGATTGAGCTCAGGCCCTTCACAAGAGGTATATTCTGACACCTGTCCCCTTTTTATTTTTCATTTTGAGACAGAGTTTTGCTAAATCACTAAATTTTCCAGGCTGGGTTCAACTTGCAATCTTCAGTTCTCCTTTTCTTTATCTCTTGTAACAACTAAGTGTATCTTAAATTTTATATACTCATGGCGTGTGTGTTCTATTAAATATATTTTAAATTTTACATACCTGTGTGTGTGTTTCTGCTTTAGAAAATATAGTTAATGAATGTAGAGAATTATTTTGGGGTGGGGTAAGGGAATACTTTCACTTATCTGTTGTGTCTGCAGAACCTAGAAAAGTGCCTAGCAATTAGTAGGCATATGATAAATATTTATTAAATGAATGTATGCATAAATGAAAGATTTAACAATGTCCATTTGGATCCACTTACCATCTTTCTGGCTAGTTTATTTTAAAGGAATATTATTTAATTACTTGCAAGAAAATTAATGAAAATAAACCCCTCACAGAGCCCTTGACATCTAATGATGAGGTGATAGTCCTTCCCTGTTTCTCTTAGTTCTTGACTAACATCACATGTGATTCTTAGAACTTCATTTCAGTTCACTGAGTGTTACTTCCACTAAGGCAGTGAGATTTTTTTCTGTCTTATGTCCTTGCTACTTCCTTTTCCCTTATATCATCTCTCTCCCATGTGTGTATAACCTTCTGGCAGTATCCTTTGCCTTCAACCTGTCAGGAATGTATTTTTCCTGGACCAATGCCTGCACTTACCATCTTTCCAGACTTTTTCTTCCCTCATTAAACTTTACCTACCCCATTCCCTCTGGTGTCAGCTTTCCATTCTATTTTATGTTTCCAAGGAAATATACTTTTAATTTTTTAGAACCAAATAGTCTCAGAATTAGAAAGCCACATTGTACAGTTCCTCTTTAAGTGCAGCAAATCTTTTTACAGCATTGACAAGTGAGAAGCAATGTGGGTGAGAATCCAGTCTCCGGACACAAGATAGATGTGCTTCCTGCCTTTTACAAATTGTGTGACTTTGGGCAAATTACTTAACCTTTCTAAGCTTCAGACCCTTCATTAAAGAATGATGACAAAAATCTTTCCCATCTCCTAGGGCCACTGTGAGGATTAAGTAGAAAAATGCAGACAAAGCACATTAAATAATTTCTCACCAGTAATATTCAGTAATAGATATTAGCTATTACTGGTAACATCCCTGATGAATGATCATTCAGATTCTATTTCAATGCCATCAGTATTGGAAAAAGGAGACTATTGCAGTTTTCAGTCAATCAGGTCTTTTCGAAGATACATTGTCCAGCTATAAAGTCCTTTGTAATTAGTTTAAATCTGCTTTATTATACTTCTATCCATTGATCCCTGTTGTTCATGTGGAGTAATGTAGAGTAAATGTACAACATACACACAGTTTCTCTTTGATAACATTTTAGTTTTAAAAGCAATAACTATTGTGCATATATCCATTTCAATCTAAGAATTCTCAGTTCCTTCAATTGTATTTCTTTTTTATTATTTCCCACCCTGCTACCATCTTTATTTCTTTCTTCATGATAGTCTAGCTTACCTGTGTGCCTCCTCAAGAGTAACACCAGCGAAAGTTGCAATGGTTTCATTGTTACCTAATGAGTACAGTATACAGGGGAAATATTATCTCCTGTGATCTGGACATTCTATTTCTAATCAAATCTAAGGTGTCATTAGATTTCTTAGCAACCTTGTCACACAGTTGGAAGCATGTCTAGCTTGTCAATCTCAAGTTAGAATGGTTTATCTTTTTCACATAAAGCATTTATAACACAGGTTCAGTTTGTTCTGTACATGAGATAACAAGGGTATATTTAAAAGCATTGGTTTGACATTTATTTATATTAATTATCACTAAGGTAACTTCTGAAGCAATGTCTTCAATCTGTTTTACCTAATATTCCCCACCACCACCAAGCATATGAATGACAGCATTCACATAAAATGCAATAGCTCTTAGAGTTACCTATTTTTATTTGTGATTTTCATCTGCCAGTTTTAATTCAACCCTTCAGTCTTTTGTAAAAAGAAGCATGTCAGAAATCTAGTGAGTGAATCGTGGACTAAATGCAAAAATCAGTAGGTTAGATTTTAGATAATCTTAACTGAGTATCTTCAGGATATTAGGAAAAATAATTTTTACATGATGTCAAAAAAAAAGAACTAGCTATTACAAATCATGCTGCTATCAACATGGGTGCACATATATCATTGTGGTATGATGTTTTTAGTTCTTCCAGAACATAACAGAAGGGAATATCTGGGTCAAGTGAGACCCCTAATTGTAGTTGTTTCTTTTTTTTTTTTTCAGGAATCTCCATACTGATTTCCACAGTGGTTGTACCAGTCTGCACTCCTACCAGCAGTGACAGGAGTCCCTTTTTCCCCACAGTCCTGCCAGCATTTGTTATTGCTTGATTTCTTGATAATAACCATTCTTTCTGGAGTGAAATGGAATCTCAGTGTTGTTTTAATTTGCATTTCTCAAATGACCAGTGATGCTGCACATTTTTTCATATATTTATTTGTCATTTGTATTTCTTCACTGAGAAATTTATATTCCTCTCAGATGCCCATTTTTGGATTGGTTGAATTTGGGGTCCTAATTTTTTTCAATTCTTTATGTGTTCTAGATATAAGTCCTTTATCTGAGGGACAGTTGGTTAAAATATTTTCCCAGTCTGTAGATTGTCTTTTCACTGTGTTGTTGATTTCTTTTGGTGTGCAAAAGTTTTTAATAAGAGGATATCCCTGTTATTTATTCTTTGGAATATTTTCTGTGCAATCTGGGTTTTATTCATGAACTCTCTGCCTACACCTATGTCTTCAAGATTTCTACCTATTTTTTCTTCCAGTAGAGTTAGTGTTTCTGTTTTACTATGTGAATCTTTGATCTATTTTGATTTTAGTTTAGTACCTGGTGATAGACATGGGTCTAGTTTTAGCCTTTGGCTACAAGCCAGTTTTTCTAGCACCATTTATTAAAGAAGCTATATTTTTATTCAATAAGTATGTTTGATCACGTTGTACAAGACATATGTGCACCCATGGTTATAGAAGCATAATTTGAATTAACTAAATCTTGGAAATAACTCAAGTGCCCATCAACCAAGGAATGGATAGAAAAGATGTGGTCTTTTTATGCAATGGAATACTACTCAGCAATAAAGAAGGATAACCCTAAGGCCTTTTAGGAGAATGGATGCAACTTGAGACCATACTCAGAAGTGAAATAAATAAGATTCACATGTGTAAACATCATATTGTCTCCGTGGTGTGAGAAACTGGAAGAGTAATAAAGAGTAATAAAGTCCAAAATATACAATAGATACTGTGAAATGGAAAGAAATTGTTCTAAAGAAAAAGGAAACTAGAATAGGGAAAAAGGGAAAGAAAGACTGGAAAAGGGGAAAAAATACAAGTTTGTTATCCTACTAGTTTCTCCTAATTCACTGAAAAGTTTGCACTAATATAATTTGGAGAACAATTAATGCCCATATCCTGTATTCTGAGTAATTAAACGTAACAACACTCAATGTATTAACTATTGTTATTCTCCTATTATTTTGTTATGAAATTTTGTTTTAATTTTTTTCCCATAACATAAAATACAAACAAGAAAGAAAACATAAATAATAAAGTATCTGGGGCATTGATTAAAAACAAAAGCATCATCAATACACCATTAAGAGAATGAAAACCTTATATTATTATTTGTAACATATATAACAGACTAAAAACCAACATATCCATCTGAATTACTCAAATCTCTTAGAAATTATTGTTTTTATTTCAAGAAGATAAAACCAAGGAAAATTAAATAGAATAAAGCCAATCAAAACAAACCAGTATGATACAAGACTTCAAAATAATATGAAATCAACCATAGTTACTAGAAAGCCTCTTGTTGTCTTCAAAATAGCTGCAGATTTAGTGAAAATCAAACAAAAGAACAGAATAGAACCAATAAAAACAAAACAATGAATGCAATAAGGGACTTTAAAACAAGACAACAGTAAATTCAAAGTGGCTACCATACTATATCTTGCTATCTTTGAAATAGCTGCCCATGCCACCGGATATAACAAAATCAAACAAAACAAAACAAAACAAAACAGAACAAAACCCAACCCAACAAAACAATGAAAATGATACAGGACTTCAAAACAAGACAATAGGGAATTAACAATAGCTACCACCTTCAGAAGGAGATCCCTTGCAGATGGCGCTATCCTCTGAATAGATGATCAGACCACTGGCCCTAGATCTACAAGTTCAGTGAAATGCCAAACATCAACTTGCATTTCACCTGAATAGCTGTCATTGCAGCCTGTTTCTCCAGATCCTCTGGTTGCTTGGGGGAGGGGCGCAGACTGGCTGTTCTTGTTTGCCAGCCCATGTGCTGGAATGGGCTGGTATCCGGCTGTCCCCCTGCTGGGGAAGGCCTGCTCATGGCGCTGGTTTCCAGGGAAGGCTTGCTTCTTGATGAGACCTTGTGGCCTGCCCCTCCCAGTGCAATCTGCAAATGGCACTGACTCATGGAGAAAGGCTTGCATCTGTCTCTTAGAGATTATTAAGAAACAACAATCAAGTAAAGAAATGGGAAAAATACTTAAACATAAGTTTTACAGAGGGACTTTAAATATAAATCACACGAGAAAATAGTCAAGGAAGTAAAACTTAAAACTCAGTGAGCTAACATTTAATACACACTAGCATTGGAAAATTTTAAATGATTACCAATTGCAAATGTAAGACAAGAGTTGCAGTAATAAGAACTGTTGCATTCTCAAATTTGGGCTATTTTCCAACTCTACATGATCTATAATTTGCACTGCAGTTAATTCAATGTCCCAGAGTGTGGGAGGGGAGAGTACAGACAGCCTAGAAATCTTTTGCTTCCTTTTCATTTAGATTCAATTAGCAAGAATATACAGAAATGACTATGAATGATTGAAAGAAGCCTGGGAAATATCTTTTCCATCCACCTATTTTTATGGAATAAGAGACTAGATGGTAATGAGGAGTCTTCACCATATCTTATAATGTAGCAATTTTACTGCAATACATGTGTCCTGGAGACTTGTTCTTAGAGGCAGACAAAATATGTGAATACAAAAATATTCACAGCAGCATTGTTTTAGTAACAGCAGCAACAATAATAAAATACCTGAAAATAATTTACATAAAGTTAAAAATGACAGCCATTACAAATACAATGTTAGGGAAGCTTACATAAGTGATACCCCAAGCAGGGGGGAATCATGAAAGTCAGGATAATGATTAGCTTTCATTTGTGCAAAATGGTAGGGATAAGATAGGGGAGGACATTCAATAGCACTGATATTGCTCTATTTGTAACTGTTCATAATTACATGGGTTTGTTTCATTCTTTGAATATATATGTATATAGAAATGCATAACGCTAAACTTTCTGGGCATATATGTTAAACAGTAAAACCTTTTCAAAAAGCAAGTTTAAAAGTAAATGCTATTTAAGATTTTCTACTTGCAGCACATAAATAACTGATTACTGTGATAACTAGTTTCCAATACATATATCAAAACAAAATAATCTCTTCTGTCCCCTTAAGAGATGTACAGTGGGAATTTCAACCATTCTGGAACAGGACTTCAGCAAACAAATTTTGGGAATGTGAAGGAATCTGTGCTCCTTTTTATCACATAGTGTAGGCTTCTTTTTTCCCTCTTTTGTCTTCTTTATAGTCACTAATTTTGTGCTTACTTATATGCAATTTGTACAAAACCGTATAAGCTGTATTCTAAACACAGAATCACATTTTTGATCCTGAAAAATAGCAAGCTGCAAAAGACTAAGGGTTTGGGTCCCCCAGATTCCACAAGTTGAAATCCTAATCTCAAAAGTTTTATGTTTGAAGGTGAGGCCTTTAGGATTCAATTAGGTCAAGAGGAAAGAGCTCTCACAAATACGAAGAGGACCAGAAAAGAGGACTATCCTCAAGGCCTCTCCATGCTGGCACCCCAATTTAATCCTGGTGTTCAGAAGTATGAGAAGTGAATTTCTGTTGTTTTTAAGTAATCCAGTTGACAATGCCTTGTTACAGCAGTTCACATTTAGACCGTTTAGGTCAGTGTTCTCATCAGTTCTTCCAGCACGGGACAGTGACCGGGAGCATGATTATAGCATCACTAAGACTGGGTCAGCTTCCAGGCTGGGCCCTGTCATCATTGACCATCTCCTCAACCTCAGTGAGCTTTCACTGTTTCATCTATGCAATGGGAATTTTATTTATTTATTTATTTTCTTATTTACTGGTACTGGGGATCGAACTGTCAACCTTACCCTTGCCAGGCAAGCACTTGTGCCACTGAGCTAGATCCCTGTCCTGCAATGGGAATTTTAAGTGTGTGTTCTATAGGGCTATGGTGATAGTTACATAAAATAATAGTAATAATTTAATATATACCTGTTTATATTAGGCACTTAAAAGTATTGTTAAAATATACTGATAGAAACATTTTTGTAATTAGCAGTTTGTAAATGCTTAGATTCTTAGAAATGTAACACACTACACAAATAGAGTCCTCTAAAATTTGCCATATATGTATAAAAGTACACTTCTAACATGTAATAGTCCTGATATATAATAGACAGTCAGTAAATCTTAGCTTTCTTTTATAGTAAGGTAGTTGAAAACTTTATCCTGTTTCTTTGAAATTGCTACTATCCATGAGTCTAGTAATTAGAATCAGAATTTGTAATTAGAAAGTAGACTATCATGCCAGGGAAAATAAATTCCTTTACAGGGTTTTGAATTTTTGTTTTGGAAAGTTTCCTATGTCTGAATTTAGACTCCCAAATGGTCAATGAAATAAAATAAAATAAAGTGAAATTAAATGGAATACCCATAGGTAAGTGTCTAGTATTATAACGGTATGTAATAAGAACTTAACTATAGTTTTCTTTTCCTCATTTGGAGTTACTTTAAGTACTGTACAAAACATTTAAAAATATGTTGTAAATATATCTTTGTCTTTGGAACTAAGTCTGATTTTTGGAAATAACTGAAAGCTATTCTGAGCCAAGAGTGGTGAATAATGTGTATGAACAAGTTGAGTAATACCATTTTTGGTAAAAAGTAAGTTGTGATTAAACTAATGAGACTTTTTCTTGTGACTTGTAAAGTACCTCTGAAGGCAGTTCTAAAAAGGAATTCTATACATGGTTTAGGCACGATAATATCTTGGAAATAATTTTGAAGACATTTTTCATTCAGTGAAGTAGTGTTGACATTGAACATATGATCAACAGCTACTTTAGTTACTAAAATATTGAAATAATTCTCTCCCAATGAATAATAGACACTCCCCTGAATTCCATTAAATATGATTCATCCAATTGGCCAGTTGCCTTAGCCCCTATACCTGATTAACTTGTGGTAAAGCAAGGAGTCTCCAAAATTGCTTTGATACTATGGCCAGTGTTCAACTTGGTTGGTTGGTGTTTTTGTCATTTGCTATGCTAATCACTATAATCTGTTATACTGCCTGACCATCAACTTCATGTTCTTGGCAATGCTTATTTTGATGTTAAGCTTGGACAGTTTGTACAACATGAATAATAGTTTTCTAAGATGACTTGAACATATAATACACAAATCTTTACAACAACTGATCTCTCTGAAATTTCTTTGCTTAATCAGGTGCTACATGCAATAAATTGAAGACTGCAGATATGTCTTCTATGAACAAACATGCTTTCTTTTTTCTTTTTTGTTTTTTTCTTTCTTTTCTCTTTTTTTTTTGCAGGACAGTCAGGAAAGAAAACTGAAGATTTCTAGAGTTAATTCTAACATCCTTATAAATGTTAAAGTTTAATAATTCTGCTGAAGAATATTACATGAGAATGATACATTGATAAAAATAAGAAAATACATTTCTAGATGTTTCCAAGGCAGAAAGCGCAGAGTAATATTAGAAAAAAATCATTGCAGATTCATTTAGGTTTTTATGGTCCATTTATTTTCATAATTTTCAGGTCCTTATTGTTTTCTCTTCTTTGATAATTTTATTGGCTACAAAATAGTGTTTGTTTCCTTTTTGTCTTAAAACCCTTACCTTATTTGCAATTTTCTACTAGAATTTCATTTGACACTAGTGGTGACACTCACCTGTAGGGATCATTTGATCACGAATTTAGACTGTAGCAATAGTTTGCCCGAACTAACCCCAGAGGAGCTGTATAATGAAATGAACACTATGGTATAAATGGAAAATTTATGATTTTTTCTTGAGATGTTCCTTTATATACATTGAAAAGTATATGTCTTGAATGAATCAAGAAAATGGAAAAATGTTATGGGAATATAAAATCAAAGAATGTTGAGATTGTCAGAGTATATAAAACCTAATATAGTGGCTGGCACATAAACATACTCAATGGTCAGGAAACGGAGAATTATCTAGAGGTTCAAATCATAACTCCTAAGTAGATTTAGCATTGACATTTTGGAATGTATGATAGGAGGCCCTGTGACAGTCATGCCAAGAGTTGAATTCGGACTCAATATTCCCCACCTGCTTTTTATCTTAAAAGAACTGGAAATGGTCAATAGTACACAGTAGGTTTCTGCACTCTGCTGTTAAGTTTCATTATTTTGAGAAAAACAATCTCTTTAAAAGTTACAGAGTGAAACATAATACAGATAACAAGGCCAGACCAATGCACTTTGCCATGATGCTGCCTGAAACAGCTACTGTGGACTAATTAAGCAAGCAGAAAGAAATGGATAAAGAAAGGTGATTTTAGAATTATTCTATTACCATAAAATAGTAAATAAATATACTTCAATGAGTTGAAGTATTTGTTATAGTATGAAACAGTCTTGGTAATAAAGTAGTTATCAATACCAACAGTGTGTGGAAATTGTGAAAGTTGTAAGAATCAAAAGGGATTTACTTGTGTCAAACCCTAACAAAAATTATAAAGAAAACTGGGAGATTATGAAAGAGGGGATAGCATGCACCTATGTCTGATAACCAGACAATCACAAAAGACTGTTCTATAACCATAAACTTGAACAAACTCCACAATTTCACACACACACACACACACACACACACACACACATTTTTCAAGAATATCTGCCCAGCAACTACTTGTCCAGCACTAGACTCACACTACCCTTGTTACTGATCCTTGTGGGCAAGGAAAATTGTTTTAAAGTAATTATTTATTTTTGAGACAATGCCACTGTGTAGTTCAGGCTGGCTTGGAACTCACTGTGTAGTTCAGGCTGGCCTTGAACTTGGGGCAATCCTCCTGTTTTGGCCTCCTGAGAGTTGGGATTTTAGAGGTGTACCGCTATAGCCCAGCTTCAAGACAACTTTTTAACTCTTTTTCATCTTAGCTTTAGAAACCTTAGTCTCCATTTGATTTTTTTTGGGCTAATCTTATGTATATTTCTGTTGCAAGATTCATTCCTGAATACAGTCCTTATTTTTGGAGAATTGCTCTCTATTTGTCATTTAGGTTGACAGTGTATTATGAAACATGGCGCAACTTCATTGATCCCTTTCTGAGGAAACAAATTTAATTCTTATTTTAAAAGTTGGTTTAGGTTTTATTCCCTTGGGGAAAAAATCAAAGTAGGATGAGAATAGTCATCTATTGTTGCATAACATATTACTGTAGTATTTACTGTAACTTAAAATAAAACCAAATATATGTTATCTCAATTTTTGTGTGTCATAATTTGATAGTGGCTCATTTTGGCTCAGAATATCTCACAAGGCCACTTAATATGTTTAGCTGCATAGAGGAGAAGGCTTAACTGGGCCTGGAAGATTTCCTTCAAAGATTGTTCATACACATGATCATCACACTGGCAGTAGGTCTCAGTTTTTACCTTCAGTGGCCTTCTCCTCTGTACTGCTTGCTGTCTTTGTGACATGGCTCGTGTCTTTCCTAAGTGAGTAGTCCTCAGGTTATGAGAGCAGGAGTTTTGACTTCTGTAATTCACCTCAAATAACACACTTTTTCAGTGTTCTATTGTGGATGGACCAGCCTTGATCCCTGGAGGAAGTGACAATGGAAGTGTGTGAAGCCCAGAAAGAGAATGTAACGTGGAGATCACTTTGGAGACTGCCTATCACAAATGCTAAAAACTTCAATGTAAACACTATACTGCAAGACTGGATGATGGTTGCACTCTGTTCAGTTATCTGTCTTTCCAACAGATTATATTCATTTAGTAGATACTAAATGTAAATACTAATATAAATGTAAATACTAAAATGATCTAACTTAATTCCCACCACCAAGATGTAAAGGATATAATCTTTTGAACTCATTTTCAGTCAAAAATAGAGGCTGAGAGTGATTAAATAACTTACATGAGTTGATAAAGCTGTAAGTGTTTGAGCTAGGATTCAGTTCATTGGTTCCATGTAATGCAAACAACAAACAAGTACCCCGCTCCCCCAAAACAAACAAACAAATGCAGAGCAATTAGAGTCCCACTGCCACTTAAACAATAAAATATAAATAGAAAATAAGGTATAATCACCTCATTTACACCTATATCTTATTCAGGGTAGGTCTCATTTGAACTCCTGTCAGAGCTAACACTCTTAACTAAACTAGAATGGTTTCCAGTGGCAAAGCTGTACCTTTTCTTGCTACAAACTTTGCTTGCTACAGATTTTCAGGGTCTTAGATATCGAATAATTCATTTCAGTTATTAAGTTTATGAAAAATTGATTTATAAATAAAAATTTCAGATAATTCATATATGAAGTATAATTGTCAGGCCAATAAGTTATTTGTTAGGGTGTGATTAACTCATTCTCCCTCAGTAGGAAATTATTTAGTTTATTGCACCATTTGAGATAATCTACATTGTTGCTGTACCTACCTCAGTTTTCAGGGTTCTGAAACAACAAAGATTTATTTCTTGAAAGCAAATGTTAAACACTGTCAGCGGCATGGTTTTCTCATGGAAGAACAGGAAACTTGGGTGATACAGGCCCAAGGTCACATGCTTTCAGGGGCAGATCCAGGGAATGTGGGTTCTGAGATTGGCTATTTTAAAAATATATAATATAAAGTCACAAATAATCAGATATAGAACCCTGAGATGGACTCAGGGCTCTGCAAATAACAGACCCCAAAATTTAAGTTTCAGAACCTTCATAATAATTTATCTCATGATCCAGTGATTATTAGTTTAGTGAAAAGGAATATGAAAATCATACACATATAGACTATTCTAGCTTCAATATGAAAATGACATACCCCAAATAACTTCAGAGTGGATTGGGAAGCGCAATTCCATCAAGTGTCTCCTAAGAGGAGACCTAGTGATGTTTGGTAATAGCAGTAATCATCCCAGCAGTAACAAAGGAGTTAAGACAAAGACACATGATTTGAATGTATGTTATTATCACCTTTTATGCTTTGCTGGATTCACTTGTGCAAAAGGTCATTATGTACCTCTCAACAAGAAATTATAAGTTAGAATTCTTGGGTTTCCTGCTCACTGGAAGTAAAATGAAATAAGTAATGCTTATTTCTGAAATTTTAATAATTTTCTTTTCTTTTAAAAGTGAACTCTTTAATCAAATGGATATATTCTTATATAATGATATACTTTGTGAAATTATACACCAGTTTTTTGATGGCATATCTTCAAGTGACTTTGCTGAACTCTCTATATTTTAATTTTCTATTCTGTTGCAAATTGATTTATTTCTAATTCTTGAAACTGTACCATTGTTATGTAACGATGCCTAGACCCTAGTTTAGTACAAGTGCTCTGATTGATACTTCCAAAGTACCGAAACAGTAATCAGAATCAGTTTTAGCTCAAAGACTTATCCAAAGTTACATTTATCCAAAGTTGAGGTTTTGGTTGTTGACTGAATACTTTGATATTGTAGTGTGTAGAGAGCATTTACACTTGACTCTGTTTTTAAAACCCAAAAATTTGGTTATATTGAAACTCAAAAGGGTGGGTTATATTTTATAGCTGTATACTGATAGCACCTATATATTATTTGAAAGACAAATTATCCTCTCTACTTCCAGTTAACCTATAATTATAAAAGTTCCTCTATTTGGTCTGGGGTTGTGTAACAATAAACACATCGTACTTTGAAAATGTTTTAGGTTGAAAATCAATTTAATGCATCTAACCCACTGAGTGTCATATTATAGCAACAGAGTAGATGACCCAGCGTTTACCCCATGAAGCGCTGGCTAACTGAGAGGCACGGTCTGCTGCTGGTGCTCTGCACCTTGAGAGCGTTGCAGGTCACTAGCCTGGGCAGAAGATCAAAATTCAAAGTAGGTTTCTACTGAATGTTCACCATTCCTGTTAAGAAACCATAAGTTGAACCTCCTCATGTCAAAAATTATTATGTTCCTGTTCATAAATATGTTCGTGTTTACCTCTCAAAGCAATTACAATAGATTATTTGTTTTCTCTAATATAGTTTCTTTTATTCAGCTCTCAACCACTTTAGCAAGAAGGGAGCTGTAGCTTGCATAACATTTAAAATGAAGACAGTAGTACTGTTAAATGTATCGAGTAACTACTAATGTACTAAGGTGATTTAAGTTCTTGCTACTTTGCTTTTCATGGAATTTTTAAAAGACAATGTGTTTTTTACTATTGTTTTAGTTGTGCTGAAATTTAAATACTCACTGTAATAAAGACAGTTTTGACACATTTGAAGAAGATGTCATTATGTATGGAGTATATATTGTGCCACTTTGTGTGTTTAGTCTCAATGAATCTGCATAAAACGTCTTTGAAGAAGTTCTAATTTTCCCTTTTTATTGATGAAGCAGCTGATACCTGGGAGATTAAGGAATTTTAGATTATACAGAAGATAAGCGATATGGTAGGCTAGTCTATTCAGAACTTTAGCACATAACTGCTTAATTACATTATCCTTTGTACTCTTCAAATCTTTATCAATTGGATGGTCAGTAAAAGAATAGTATTTAGAAGCCCTGTATAATGGAAAAATGGTTCTACCTTGATATGCTACAAATGGGGGTTCACTTTATGTTTAAAGAGAGAAAAGAAAGAAAAATAACAAATTGAATAAGTAAATATAAAGATAAATTAAATGAGTTAACTATATTCACAACTCAACTCTCATTGAAGTTAAAATCCTATTTAAATTAATGCCTAACTTTCTCAGCTATGATTACAGAAACATGCTATTATAACATGGAAATAAATATTGCAACTGGATTTTTGAGATTCTGTTCGTAATTAGTGGTACAGATAAGAATAATAGGAAAAAACAGATGTACTCTGTATTGCTATTTCTTCATGCATGGAAAACTGAATACAGATTACCTTGAATGTTCCTTAAAGATCTAAGAATTAATATTTTTACAGATTATATTTTCCTGTGTTTTTATATTAATATGATAAAACTATTTAGAAAGGGAGAAAGAAATGAAGGAAAATAAATTCAAACCATAAAATATATTTTATAAAAACTAATTTATTTATCACTGACTACTTTTTATTTTATTTAAGTGCCACCAAGTTGGTTTCCTAGAAAACTTCAGACAATTGGTAGTAGAGAATATAAAATGTAGATTTTATATTCTGAAGTAATTATTTTACAGATTAATGATATTACCAATTTATCTGTACATATTCCCAAGGTTTTTGAAATTCAACCATAGTTGTTTAAAGGAGCTTTTTTCTCTTTAAACAACAATCATTTGACAGATTATTTGAGTTCTCAATATGCAGTTAGAATATCTTTTCAACTGCTTTTCTGCCATGCATATTTCAGTATCATATTTCATCAGTTCACTCCATAGTTATATCTTACTCTGAACTTTTAGAGCATGCATAGTATCAGTAACATACATTTGTTTACAATTGCTTTTCATTTAAATTCCCTAAGCAAGGTTACCATAATTCAAATCACAAAAAGTAAACTGATATAATTGAATGTATACCTTTTACAGGAATACATCTCATTGAGCCTCAAAATTAATATTAGCTGAGTGAAATTTTTAAAAACATACAAAAATTTTCAGGCATAATAAAGCCTATTTAGAACCTTTGCTCATGTTTTGCCCTTCAAAGTAGTAGAAAAGAGTTGGTATGTGCAGTATAATAAGGATTTTTAAGCAGAAAATGTATATGTTTAAAATTTATTAATACTTGTTTTGCACTCTCTCCTGCAATGAAATAAACAGAAAGACCCATGGTGAAAATAATTTTAGAAAACCAATTATTAAAAGAGAAGACAGCATAGTTACTGCATTTGCAATCTTTGTTTACTACTCCATAAAGAAACAGATATAGATTCTTTTAATGAAAAAATAAAAGCTGAAAAATGCAAATGTTATAAAATTATTTATATCATTTTAGATTTGACAGCTATACAATTCCCTGCACATTATTAAATTAAGTGACTAGATCATTTTAGAAAACTCCATTTTCTAGTAGGTTCAACAGATGTTTAGTAGTCACTTCTAAATGAAAATGCCTGTTAAAATATTTCATATTACTTACATGCAATACAATTTGTCCAAAGATGGAAAAGACAGAATGGAGTGGCAATATCAGTGTTTTCCTTTGAAGATAAGATTCTAAAGGTATATAAAGCACTTAAAGAAGATAGGATGTCAGTTTTGTTATTTGCCAGACATTTTTCTAAGTGGTTTTTCTTGAAATCCCCCTATTTAATCTACTAGATAATACTAAGGGTAGATGCTATTATAACCTTCATTTTAGAACTAATAAAAAAAATTAAGGCCTTAGAAAGAAATATCACTCAGGAACTTGCAATATATAAGGATATGATAAAGTTTTTCTAGGTGTGTTCCCTGTAAACAGTGCTATGCTTTTATTATCTCCCATTATTTCTCTTCCTGGGATATTCTTAACTTGATAGTTCTTCACCTATAAACTTATTTTCAATATTCAAAATGCATTAATTCGGTATCACCTAATGCTCAGTTCTCCTTCATGGGTACTCCCGGGGAAGGCATTTACTGTCTTATAGTGAATTTCTCAACGGAACACGTCTATTACATCTTCCACTTCACTGTTACCCATGACTTGTTGGAAGGGACTGGTGTCTTGTTCATCTTTGTTCTTAACTGGGGATCTGTCCAAAATGGAATGTTATGTACCATAAATATGAAGAGAGAGAATTTCAGGGCAGAAGGAATTAATGAAGAAGAAGCAGAGCAGAAGGAAAGAAGAAGGAAAGAAAGAAAGAAAGAAAGAAAGAAAGAAAGAAAGAAAGAAAGAAAGAAAAGGAAAGGAAAGGAAAGGAAAGGAAAGGAAAGGAAAGGAAAGAAAAGAAAAGAAAAGAAAAGAAAAGAAAAGAAAAGAAAAGAAAAGAAAAGAAAAGAAAAAGAAAAGAAGGAAGAAAATTATTCTTCCAAGCTGGTCACAGCTTCACAGGATAATAAATTTGGGGTTTTTGAGCCATGTAACACGTCTTCCCAGAGAGGTCATATAGAACAACTACACATTAGAAAACTCACCTGGGAAGGAAGATGGGCCAATAGTCCACTCTTTTTGTGTCCTATCATTCATTAAAGTTTTTGTTTTTAAGTTTTACCTCATTCTGTTACTTCTGAATTGTTTTCTGTCACCCAAAAAGTAGTCCTTTATCTGGTCCCCAAAGTGATGAGAGAAAAAAATTATTTGATTAATCGATTTTTTTGTTCATTGTGGATTTTTTTTTGCATTAGCTATATAACTGGGTATACAAATTGGAATTGTAAAAATCTTGTTTTAAAATATTCTTTTTGATAATTATTGATAGTTCGCATTCTTTGAAATTTTATACTCAAAGCAGTACCTCACTTGCCTCACCCTAGTATCAACATTCCTACATAATTCTATATTCCCACTGTACAGTTTGCTCAATACAGGCAATTAGTATAGTTCTAGATACCAAATTTCAAATATCAATAGTCTACAGAGAAAGCCAGAATTGCTCTAAAACATTTTCATTCATTTATTCAATAAATATGTACTAGGGTTCTCTATGCCCATATTTTATCAGGCAGGCACAAAAATGACAAGTTGAAACTATTACATCAAAATATAATTGCTATTGTCCCATAATTTAATTTTTCTCTGGAAATTTATGATTAGTATAAAACTAATCTGTTTGCTTTATGTAATTAAGATACAAATTAAATACCTACTAGTCTTGTAGAAAAAGTTAATGCACCATGTTCAACTACTTACTTTTACAGAAAAATGATCCATTTATAGAATAATAAGAACAAAATTTATAAGCATGTCTTACTTCTAAATAATTAAGCCACATTTAAATTTAAAATTTTTATTTAACAGAAATCTCATATTCAAGTGCAGGCACTATTGTAAGATCTTTTGTACTACTCTTCCAAATTTTTTTAAACCTAATATACGACTTTTTATTAAAATTTGTTTTGCTTTTACTTTGTCTTTCTCCATTCCTGCTGCTTTAACAAAATACCTTAGACTGGGCAATGTATTAATATCATACATAGTTATATTGCTCAAACTGTTTGCTGGAAAGTCCAACATCAATGCAGCAGAATATTCAATGTCTTATGTGAGCTCAATTTCTATTTCAAATGGTGTCATGATCACTGTGTCCTTATATGGTGAAGATGAAAAAAAGATGAGTGTGCACGAAGTCTCTTTAAAAAGCCTTAATCCCCATTCATAAAGCTGGAGCCTTCATGATTTAACTACTTCTCAAAGGCTCCACTTCTTAATATTACCATAGTGGTAATTATGTTTCAGCATGAATTTGGGGAGTCACATTCGGGTTACTGGCAGTTCAGATACTTCTTGATTTTTAACTTCTTTCCCTTTTTTAAAAATCTGTATATGTTCATAGCAGGGAAAAAAATTTGTGAGCTAAGGCACAATACAGATAAAATGTATTCATGTGATATTTATTGTCTTCCAAAGAGAGGCTATGATAGCATAGAGTCCAGAGAATAGTAATGATTCTCAATTTTCCCAGCAATAACAAACTTGGTTGAAACACTGTAAAATTTCACTTTCAAAGGTACTACATATACTGCTGTAATTTTAAGAAAACATTATTTGAATGAGAAGTTGATTAACTACAGCAACAACTAAATAATTTTTAAAACCAATAGTTATTTAAAACTACAGCCCAATTATTTTTGAGCTGGTATTGAGGATGGTAAATTAGATAATGAGCTGATGCAGATTTGAATGAGTGATTGAGAACATATGTTAAACAGAAGAACAGAAAGATAAGCAAGGTATTATTGGGAATTTTAAATGGATTGGAAAAAAAACTGAAAAAAAAAAACTCCACCAGAAATAATTTGATTTTCACAGCAAAGAAAGTATGAATACAATTTTACAATGAAATAAATCAGAAGGACAGCAACAGCCAACAAATTTCCTTTATGCTAAGAAGCCTCTGACTTGTATGTGTGAAGACCAGTAAGCAAGCTTATAAAATTGTGGTAATTAATTATGTGCCAGGAAACAACTATTTTTTATATATTTCTATTTCTATATATTTATTTTCAAGCAATAAAACGAAGGTTGAGGGACTAGAAAGATTGGTAGGAAAGGATCTACTTCAAACTGGCCTATCACTTTGGTCTTATAAGAGAGAAAAATATTTAGACAATAAAATTAAAACTGAGTCTAATGTTTCAAATGTGACAAACAAAACCAAAAAATAGATTATGACTGGTGACAAAAAGATAGCATATCAATAACAGTGTTTATTGTGTTACAGATAAAATGACCCAAGAAAATGTAGAATAAAAATGCTCAGGAGATGTTTCTGACAATTTAAATCTCTTGGGTGTGTTTCATATTTCCTAATTTTCTTTTGATGAGTTATTGTGCATTATAAATTACTATGTATTCTAACAAGACAACGCATGGGTTTTGTTCATATATTTTCTTGTGTGATTAAAATTCTTTGTACGTTGGTGATAATCAACCCTGATTAATCAGGATAAATTAGTGAAGTTAAATCTGCTCACATATATTATCCCTTGTTTTCACATTCATATTTAAAGGAATCAGGGCACAAAATAAGCTTTTAAATAATCTTCAGTTCACTTCCTGTTTTAAAAACAGGACCTTAACTGAATTATTAGATAAAATTTCATTTTTTATAAAATATATCCAATTTCTATATACTATTTTAGATATAATTGAAGACAGTAGTATTTAATAAAATTCCATATTTATTGAGGATATTTTATTTTTAAATATATTAATGTCTAATGTATTATAAAATAAAGCCCTGTGTGGTATTCATAATGAAGTAAGTAGCAGTGAATAAAAGCATACACTACTTCATTAGTGAGGGATTTGTACTTGCTGTAAACATCATTAGAGAGAATATTCAGAATATGTTTTACTATAGCTCAGTATTCTCTGGTTGCAGAATATAGGTATTTAAAATGTTTAGAAAAACATTAATTATGAATATTCTTTTACCATCTTTCATTTTAAAAATGCACGCTTGTGATCTCAGCACTTGGGAAGGTGAAATAGGAGAATCGCTGAGTTATAGGCTGGCCTGGGTTAGAAAGTGATTCCAAGGCCAGTCTGAACTGCATAGTGAAACCCTAACTTAAGAAGTCCAAAATAATAATAATAATAATATGCAAATATTTTTTTCTTTCACTTGAATTATTTACTCCGAACTTCTGCATAGTTTCATTTACAGTAAAATACTAAAGATAGCATATTACACCACTGATGAAGTTATGTCCCTGACATATACACTATTATATGGCTCACCCCAACATTAGTGGCAGCTTGTGTATGAAATACCACTCTTACTTCTCAGCAGTAGTACAGTAATGGCAAGGATTCTGAAAAACTCCTTTAGATTGAAGAAAAAAACTTCACAATTATTTCCATTTAAATCCCAGTTGTCTTACCATGACTTCAAAAATACTCCTTTTTAAAAGATCAATTTTTGAGAATCCATTAACACTAAACCATTAAGCAATTTATCCAAGGGAGTAATCACAGAAGCAGCTATGTGGTTGTTCGGTGTAATAACATGAGAAATATTACATTGGACATTATTTTTGAATTCTTTTTCTAGATTCTAAATTTAAAAAGTGGGAAAAAATGATGCACTGAGGACATAATACCAGTTCATTGTATTTTCAGTGAGCTTGCAAATGAAAACCTACATCAAAACTCACTGAGGTAGACTGGCATTTGGCACAACCAGTACAGCAAGTGACCTACTGTCTCTAGGAAGCAAAATACACCCAAGTATTATAGAGAACAGGAAAAGTGTGTCAATGACTAGTTTTACATACATCAACTTTCAGAGTCTCAGTTAAACTAAAAGATGACTTTTGAAATGGAAACCAACAGAACAAGGATTGCTATGAAAACCACTCATCCTTTGTTGGAAAAAAAAATCGACTACATGGCAAAATTCATTTTCTCTTCATGAAAAGACCAACATAAGCCTCAGTTTATTTAAATATACTGCAAATGAGTCTCCAAATCACGTTTATTCCACTGGGCTCATGACCTGAGGGATGAGTCACTGTGTCAAGGTGAATGGATACTCTAATTTTTGAACCTGTGACTACCACTTAATTAATCTCATATTATAGAAGTGGTGAAAAATGTGGTTCCTACCAAAAGAGATAGAGAAAAAAATTAGAAGTTTTCTCTTTCAATGATGAGAAAAATCTCTGAAAGCAACTAAAATTTAAGAGATTGAGTTGTTGGTAGAAGTGAATAATTATTTCTCTTAATGATGACAGCTTTAATTTTGTTGTCAAATATTATCCCCTAACAAATTTCACTATGCTGAACAGTTGTACAAATTTCTCAACTAGAGAAGAGAAAGGACTGTCGTCAGCCTTATGTTCTTCACCCTGGAAGGACTAATGATTGCACTGACTGGGTGTAAACAGTTTAAGCAAGAGACTTGAAAGGCAATCCTGGATGATTGCTTTTGGTGGGGAATCTCTGAGGAGGGAAGGTTAGGAGTCCCTCATAATGACCCTCTGCCTCTCTTTGGGTCCTTGATCTCACTCTGGCAAATAATGGAGAAGTAGGGCTCTTAGTGAGAAATGGAGGATTCAAAACTAGTATAGTGCAAAGAGAAAGCTTAACCTGTAAATGGTAAATCTGAGTCAATAGATACAGTTAATATTTTCTCTATTCCCTATAAATGTGCACCAGAACTTGTGGACATAGTATAATAATTGATACAGAAAATAATATATTAAGCCTTTGAAATGGTAGTATGTTAATACCCATGCATGGAATGCTATGTATAAATTTCAATTCTGAGCTTTTACAAAAGACGTGCAAGAGATATCATCTGTGAATGTGACTTCTTTCAGAAATATGCTCCTTGTTACCTGTTCTTATTTTAAATCTCTTTAATTAGACTCCAGTCTTTATCAATCTAGTGAACCTGTTGTAGTTTTCCTTCTTGCCAAATCTAAGAGTGTTTCCTTTGTTGCTTTTGTCCTTTCTGAGCCCTTTTAGACCATATTTGTTACAGGAACTTTGCCTTAACATCGGTATCGCTGATGTTTCCTTGTTCATAGTTTTGTTTGAATAAATTCTATAGTTCTGACATGATCCCTTCTTCCTTTTTCTCTAAGTTTATTAACAAAGACCAAACTCATAGACAGTTTTCTTCTTTATTTCTACTTTTTGAGAAAAAATTCTTCCTTTTTCATTGCTTTCTCTACCCACCATGAATCTGAAGTTTTCTTTTTGTGTATTTTTCTAGGAGGAGCGTAATATGTTTTAAAAGCAATGCCCTTAATAGACAGAATGTGTCTCCTAAACGTTCACATCTCTCTAGTCTATATCATTATTCCTGCTTTCTTAGCCTGTTGCATATTTCTAGTCAATGTCTCAGCATTATTTGGAATAACTTAACATTGACCTACATTATCATCACCATCTTAACCTTCAATTTTATCATTGTTACTTAGATTCTAACTGTAACTCTTTTTAAAATTTTTAAAAATATTTTATTTAAAGAGAAAAAAATCAAAACAGAAAAAGGGTAGAATACAGAATCTCAAAATAAACAGTAAGAAATCACTAGTTGATAAATTACATATTGTCTTCTTAGAAATAGTTGTTCAAGTTACAAAATTAAAGCATACAAAGTGGACACTCAGTGAGATTGCAAACAGTTCTGTTCAGTGATCCAACAAAACTTAGTAACATGGTTTTCAATCCTACACACTGAAACATACACGCAATTATATCCTTTAGAGCACTTTCTTTTCCTCTTTTTTGCAATAACAATTACATATTTTGGGTTTTATTACCCCTACAGTTCTTATTACTTTTTACACTAGAGAAACAATGTGATATTTATAAATATGATTCTTATTTATTTCACTTATGAGGATAGTCTCAAGTTGTCTCCATTAACCTATGAAGGCCTCAAGATCATCCTTTTTTATAGCCAAGTAATAATCCATTGTATAAAAATCCCACATCTTTTCAACCACTCCACAGTTGATGAGCATTTTGGTTGTTTCCAAGATTTAGCTATTACAAATTGTGCTGCTATGAACATGGGTGCACTGTGACATGACCTTTTCAATTTTTCTGGAAAAATGCCCAGGAGAGGAATAGCTGGATTGAATGGAACTTCCAGTCCTACTCTTCTGAGAAATCTCTATAGTGATTTCCATAGTGGCTGCACCAGTCTACACTCCCACCAACAGTGGAGCAGTGTTCCTTTTCCCCCACAGCCTCACCAACATTTGTTATCAGTTGATTTTTTAAAAAAAATCGGTACCAGGGATCAAACTCACTACTGTACGTTTGGAAGGCAGGCGCTTATGACGCTGAGCTAAATCCCCAGCCCCATCAGTTGATTTCTTGATGGCAGCTATTCTATCTGGAAGTGAGATGAAATCTCAATGCTGGTTTAATTTGCATTTCTCGAATCACACCAGGCGTTTTTATCTTGGGCATATGCACAGCTTTAAGTCTCTATCCAGTGATCTCGGTGGAAGACCTCCAAATGATGAGTCTGGTATGAGCTTATGTTCTCTAAACCTGAAGAATGAATTTTAGGAACAATGGAGGTTAAAGAGCAGAATATATTTTTTGAGAGAAAGAAAGCTTCTGTCTGGGAGAGACAGAAGGGGTCCCAAGAGGGTTGCCCTTAACTGTAACTCTTAAAAATCCTTTTATTCTCCTACAAGAATACTATATATATATATATATATATATATATATATATATATAATTTCATTAGTGCATGTTTGCAATTGTTCAGTTTATAGTCATTTTAGGGTGTAGTTACATATACATGTTACAGTTTGTTTCTTTTTATTAAACTCCCTTCCCCTTCCCTATCCCTCCTGCCTTCTCCTCCATTTCTCCTGTCCCCTTTCTTGTTCTTATTGGTATGATTTGGCTTAGTGTTTACTTTAAGTTTATCAGGTTCCTCTGCATAACGCATTTTTATTCCTCTCATTTCCCTCTCCCCCTCCTCCTCACATCTCACCCTTGTTCCCTTGGATCATTTTCCTATTTCAAGAGATCTATTCCTTTATCCCTTTTATCCATTCTTTGCCATTTTCTTTGTTTGGACTTTACCTCACCCAAATGAGAGCTACCATGTGGTATTTAAGCTTATGTGTCTGGCTTATTTCACACAACATTATATTTTCCAGGTGCATTTTCATACAAATGTCTCAAATTTGCAAGTAGTATTTCATTAAATATAAATACCACATTTTCTTTATCCATTTGTCTGCTAATTGGTGTACAGACTATTCCCAGGACTTAGCTATTATGAATCATGCTGCTATAAACATTAGTATGCATGTATTTCTGCAGTATGATGATTTAACTTAAGGTTTGAAGAAGATACCTAATAGGGTGATAGCTGGGTTACATGGAATTCCTAATTTTAGTTCTCTGAGAAATCTCCATACTGATTTCCTTAATGGTTGTACTAGTTTGCATCTCCACTAACAATACAGGAAGGTTCCTTTTTCACTACAGACACACCAGCATTTGTTATTATTTAATTATTAAGATTGTCATTATTTTCAGAGTAAGATGGAATCTTAGCATTGCTTTACTTTGCATTTCTCTAGTGGCCAGAGATGCTGAAATTATTTTTCATATTTGTTGATCATTTGTATTTTGTCTCCTGTGAGGTGTCTGTTAAGTTCTCTTGCCCAATTTTTGACTGGGTGTATAATTTCAGGTGGCTTTATTTTTTTGAGTTCTTCATACAGTGTAGGTATTTGTCCTCTGTATGAGGAATATCTGGTAAATTTTTCCCATTATGTAGGTTGTCTCTTCACCCTACTGATGGATTTTTTGCTGTACAGAAGTTTTTAGCGTGATATAATTCCATTTGTTGATTCTTATGGTTTTTGTTTCTTTTAAAAAAAACCTGTTAGAAGTAAGGAGGGGGAAGAGGTTAAAGGGAAGGGAGGGGAATTGGAGGGGGAAAAAGACAAATCAAGATATATCATGTACAGGTACAAATTCCTTATGATGAATGTGACCATTGTATTGTACCAATAAATTTAAATTTTAAAAAACTTACATTTTTTTAAACAATCAAATATCTAAGCAGTTTCATTGGTCAATGCCTCAAAAAAATCTGAGATCACACACTATTATTTTTGTCTGATATTTATCTTCTTGTCACATTATTAACTGTTACTGCTTTGTAATTATTCTTCCTGGCTTTGGTTTCTCCATTTCTCCAACCACCTTATACATATTGTAGAATTTGTTTCCATTGATAATTAACATAACAACCTCATGTGGAGACTGACCGCCTTAAAACACTAACTTAGTTATGCTAGTTCTCATTTTTATATACCAGCACCAGTGTTATAGCACCAGTGTGCCCCTGAGTATAGGCCATGTGGTAGTATAGGTCTCATTTCCAAGTCTGTGTGAGTGGCTATTTATTTAATTATTCATCTTCTGGGAAGAAGTTGAGGTTACTATTTCTCTGCAGAGCTTTGAATCCAGGTTGAGTCAAGAATCACAGGAAAATATGTACACCTAGAATCAGAATGAGAACATTTTAGGAAAATAGGATACATGGATGAAATTAGTACTCATTTATATATTTATGCACCTATATCATATTTGTTACACTTGGAATTTAAACATAAACTGTGATTGTGAATTTTTACTGTTCTAAGTTAGTACTGTTTATTATTCTGTTGAAAAGAACATAACCTTCAGTTGGCTTTTGTTTTAAAGCATAATCCATAGACTGGAATGCTGAGAGGAAATATAAAATACTGTAAATTATTGGAAATATACGAAGCTTCACATAACTGCTTAAGGATATCATAAAGCCTTTTGTAGGCAACTCATTATTTTATAGCTGGGTTTGGGGCATTATAAGTAACAAAGAGGCAAGTTGTTTATCAAAAGTAAGGATTTTCCAAACATCAAAAAGTAATTCACTTAAGCTAATCTTTATTAAGTGTACAATAAATGGTATTCTTAGCACACTAACTTACTGAATTTTTTGGAAAATTAAATGTCAGCAGGTAGCTTATTTGTTTTCAAGACCTTTTCCTCTGCTCCTGTTGCCACTGTCATCATGTAACATTGCTATTTAATATTGATAAGGTCACAATCATTATAACAACATTTCTACATTTTTATCTTTAGTTCAGTAAGTAATAAAAGTAAATGATATTGTGCTCTGATAAAATTAGATGTTAAAATTCAAAAGAAGCATGAAACATGCAAAATAGTAGAACTTCCAATATTTATGAGCAAAAAAGCATTTGGCTGTTATATACGATATAAACATTTTTCAGTGATCACAGACTCTCAAGCCAAAGGACACAAATAAAAACCTTTTAATGTCATTTGAAGTGTTTCAATCAGCCAAATTTAATGAATTTAATATTGGCAGGCAGGATGGGGACCTTGTGGAAGATACCAGAGGGCGAGGGTAGACTGAGAAAGCTGCATGCAACTGTAACAATTTTATTTGAAATATTTTGGCATAGTATAGATTTATTTCAATTCTCACAGGAATCAATGTACTACCTACTCATCGCACAAGTCTATATGGTAAATAATATTCCAGAGCTTGTTTTCAGATAACCTATGTCCATAAAACCTGTACAAAAAGAAACACAAGGTGAAAACTTATAGGGAAGACATTTATACATGAGGAAATGTTTTAAATTTATGTTGGATCAATTTTAATGCAGATGTATTTCAGGAGGTTCCTTTGTGGCACAGAGGTGACATGATGCATTAAGATATTTTATATGTCAGCATCATTAAAAATGCTGAAGTTTTCCATTTATGCAAATACTGCAAGTTTCCATGTCAGATAACTATGATGAAATGAATTGCAAGGGAAATGTCTGCTCAACTGGGGAGCCAGGGTAAAGAGACTGCTGATTTGGTCAAATACAACTGGATACCTTTCCATTGCAAGAGCTGAAATTATTCTTTATCTCAGAGTTGTGTAATGGCAACAAAAGGATTTGTCAACAAATACACTGTAATCAAGTATATAAAATAAATTATCATAAAAATAAATGTATGAAGTAAATGATTAATATCATGTTGTGAAAAATAAGGTATTGAAAAGTGAATAGTTATCAGTGCTAATATTTAATGATGAAATAAATTTCTGAAATGCTCCAGGACCTCTGTGAATTTTACTTTTTGTAAATAGAACTGAGGTTCATTGGGGCAAAGAACTTTGTTGCAGATCACACTGTTGATTTATCTGAGTCATATTTTAAACCCAGGTGTTTTTGCAGTAAATCTCATGTTCAGTCCATAGATCATGGTTTCCTGCACCAATGTATTTCCTCTACTTTGGTAAATATATTAGAGTTTCTGCCCCTCTCTGGAGTCCCTTATATATTCTTTGGTTATCTTTCCCATGTAATCCATGTTGTTACTGTTTTATCCCATGTTATTCACAGAAATGTATGGGTCAGTCTGGAAGGATAACATGGGATAAATGTTTTCTATTACAAATGCTTAGAATTCCTTCCTTGAAATGTTAGACTTTTGGCTTTAACTATACAAGCGATGGTTCCTTTTGTTCTTGTGTTTTCACTCAGTTTGTAACACACAAACAAGGTAATATACACTATAACCCTCTGAATGTTTTATTTAGGAGTGATCTACTGATGCTCTGGAAGTGTTTAAAGCAGGAAAAAGACTGCAGATCATTTCTTTCATTTTCACCCCCTGATCTCTTCCCTTCTCTTCCATGCCCCTTTTTTTATTGCATAGGTGAGTAGCATGCAGGTTCTCCTCTCCAAGCCTTGCCGTGGCTGCTCAAGACATTTCCCTCAGCAAATGTGTTAACACTTCAATAAGATTTTTTTTTTCTTCATTTCTATATGTTCTGAAAGTGGTTTCTAAACTGGGTTTCCAGCTTTTTTTTGTCTTTCTGTTGAACTAATGGCAGAGCCTTGCCCTCATAAGAATGAAAGCCCAAAGCTTTAACTGGTGTTTGGGTAGTTTCTGGGCAGAAGAATGGTTAGAAAGGAAAAGTCTAGAAGTCAAACACTTTATTGATTGATTGATTGATTGATTGATTGATTGATTTAGCAGTACAAGAGATTGAGTCCAGGACCTTTGCACTAAAAAAACCTTTTTTTTAAAAAATAAAGTAAGTTGTCCTAATTCTTTTATAGGGTTAAGAAGGGAGTTTGTCATTCAATGATTCCCGGTGATATATCAAATCTCTGTCATTCAATGATTCCCGGTGATATATCAAATCTCTGACCGTTTGAGCCATCAACGGAGATGGGAGATGGCTCAAACGGTCAGAGATAATGGACAAATAGACACTGGTTTTTATACTGATGACTTGCACATTCTTTTGTAGGTCTTTGATAGTGTACATTCATTCATTTTGAAGTTTTTGTAAACTAGATGCCGTATTGTAGGGGAGTTTATATTATTTCAGTATTGTGCTTCCTCATGAACAACAGAGTAATCCCTCAAATCGTGTTTCTTGTGATAGAACTAAAAAGCTGATGTTAGGAAAGTGGTGCTGGGAGTTAGGTGATAAATTATTGATACGTACTGAGTATTCCTCCCTCAAGATATACCCCAGGGATTATCTCCAACTGAAATCCTAACATTATTACTATTATTATTATTCTAATTGTGGTATCCAGGGTCTTCTCACTGAGCTGTACCCTTAGGCATTTTTATTTTGTTGCGCTGTATTTTTAATTTTGAGCTGGGAGTTTTGCTAAATTGCCAGGCTGGATGTGAATTTATGATCTTCCTGCTTCAGCCTCCCAGAGCACTCAGATTACAGGTATGTGTTATCACATTCAGCTACATTATTTCTTAACAAGGATAATCTTTTATTGTCTGGTCCAGTTTTAGAAATGGGTACTTCAGTCAAAGTTGAAAATGATCAAAATCCTTGTACTCTTATTTTTACACTATTGTAAGAGCAGAAGAGAGAAGATTAAAATGGGGAAATGGTTGCTTTAGTTTTGTTAGTTCTGAGTAAAAGGAATGATGACAGATACTTTGTTGTCTCTTAAAAATAACTGTGGATAGGAAGGTTTAAATTAGTTCTGACTGCGGTTTGATAAATCATGTTTCCCAGTCCAATTTCTTGACTATGATTTCCAGAAAGTTGAAAAAAGATAAATACAATAAAATATAATTGAAATAATTGGCAAAGTCAGAGAGAAAACACTTCAAATGGAATTCAGATAAAGTCTCACATAAGTGTATTAGCTTAAGATCATTTTACAAATAAGTTATTCTTTAAAAATTGAGTTAAATCAATGAAAACCCTGAGCTCAGCCATCAGATCCAATTCAGTAATAAAGGCAGAGTATGGAATACTGCATCTCTGGAATTACTTATGTAAACTGAATGATTAAAATCATCTAGCAATGACTAAGTGTTATTTAAGTTTTACAGTTTTGTGATATACTTATTTACGGTTTCTAACTTCCAGGATTTTCTTCTAATTACATCCATTGTTTTATTTATTTAAGAACTGAAAGCCAAAAAAGATCTATGAAAATTTTTTTCAAAAGAATCTGTCTCAACAGCAATTGTTTAGCCCATGTCCATGTTATGCCTATTTAAAACTTAGACATATTAAAAACTTAGTATAGTTTTACATTAATAGTAAATATTTTACCTAATCCAAATTAGAAAGCCACTATATTCTGCATATTTTCTCAATATGCATGTACTAACATCTTTCTCAACAAATTTTAAGATTTAATCTAATGTATTATCTCTATAATACTTTTATATATGTAATACATAGTTAATTACTATTGTGCTATGAATAAATAAATATAGGATTGTTTTTAATAGAAAAAGGGATAAAGCTATTAAAATAAATATAAGACCAATGTAAAAAATTTTTGTAGCTTTAATATAAAACCAGGGACCCTCTTTTAAAGTATGTTATAATGACAAGCATTAACCATGATATTTAAATTAATTTATAGTTAATCTTTTATTCTTGGAACATATTTAAATTCTTAGTTTTTACCAAAAGGAAAAGTTCTTTCGTATCATATTAGATATTTTAAAAATATAATCAAAAACCAAATGCATTGTCAAAATCTCTTGCGTCTCTCAAAATAGTTCCATTGGCTTATGCTAATGGTGTCATTTTAACTTCCAATAAAAGATACTTAATGCCTACTAAATCTTAGCTTAACACATTTTTAAGATTTTCTTCCAAAATAACCTCTTCTGTATTTCACATGGAAAGAACAATAGCAACAAAAATAGCAATAACAATAAACTCCTAAATATGGTAGTGATGCTGGTGGTTGTGGTCCTGAGTATTTCTATCGTATCTTGATCAAAAATTTTTGAGCAGGTTTGCCATAGGTAATAATTGGTATCTTTGTTCTTTGAATTACACATTTTGTAGAATTGTGATGCATACCTCAATGGATCTTTGATTGTGTTTTATTCCTCTGGACTGCCTGTGATACTATGCTTAATTCTATAAGTTACTCCATTAAGCCCAGTCCCATTCAATCTGAGCCTTATATTCAGAGCTCATATTTGTCCATATGAAAAAAAGTAGATTCTGTGTTGGTTCCTAACATGAGTCTAAACCCAAGGCATGCCTGAGACTCACCTAGATAGTTTAGGCTGTTTCCTTTGCCAAGAATATGACAAGCTTCTAAATTCTTGCAACAGATTTTCCAGCCGCCTGAATGTTTGGCATCTAAAACATTAGGGTTTCTTTCTAATAAACAAAACATAATATTGCTTCTTCAGGCAATGTCAGGAAGTCTAATCAAGAGTTGACTGTAAGCCAACATTTGCCATCAGCTCTGTTGATATACCGGTAATGGAGGCTAAGAATATATTAACTATTCATTTCTCTAAATCCTCTAAGCTGAGTCTTTATCAAGTTAGGTCAACCAGAATAACATATCTGAGTGATACTACCTTAGTTTCTTTCAGCAATGCTTTCACAAATATATGATTTAATGTTATGCTCTAAGCTTTTATAAAGAGTCAATATAAGAAATGTCTACATGAGCAGCACTTCTTTATTACTTGAAAAATAGTAGTTGGAACCTGTTCACTGTCTGAGGCTAGAATGTCTAATGTAAAACATAATACAAATTCTTCCTTAAATTTTTGTGTTAAAAAATACACCTTCCTGCAATCCTAACCTGGGCAACTTAATCAGTTAACAATATGTTACCTCAAAACAAAACAAAACAAAGCAAAACAAAACAAAACAAAACTCAAGAAGAGGTCTGGAGATGTAGCTAGACAAATATGTGATTCTGTTTATGAAACCCTCATAAGACAGTTCATTTTATTTAAATTCTATTATGTAAATAAGCAAAATGACAAAATAAACCATCTACACTTTGTGAAAATGTTTAAAATGAAACTCTTTATCGTAACTTCACTAGAAGTCTACCAGAATATCTTCTCACAATTGTAATCACTGATTTGAATACAAGCCCTTTCCTACTCTGTCATACAGGGAAATAGAACTTTGATAAAAGCAGAATGGCCAGGGAGGCCTCTCAGAATTATGTTCATTAATCCCCCTTGACACAAGTTTGATGAGGGGCAGTGGAGCTTTTCTTGTGAGTGTTAAGACTCTGGAAAATGACTAGCTTGGTTTAATTAAGTCCCAGATCACTCTAAGTAATAGCTGAGGCCTTATGATAAATTATTTAATTTTTCAGTTTTCCTTCTGCAAAGTAGAACTGATTTGATACCTGCCTCTTAAGATTGTGGTAAAGAGCCCATGAGACAATTCCATTAAAATACTTAGCTATGTACCTAGCATATGACGCTTAAGCTTCAGTAGCTATGAACATTGCCTGCAGGATGGTGATGATGACAATGAGGGTGGTGATTTTGGTGATGACGATGACACCAGTGAAGTTAAACCTTTAGGAGGACAACTCTCTTCCTTCACGGTCTTCTTGACTCTTATCATGGTGATGTTTCTTTAGCTTTCTGATGAGGAAACACTCCCCTCTACCTCAAAGATAGAATAAGCACAGACAGGAAGAATGAAACCTTCTTAAGGAGTGACAGAGATGTATAAAAAGTAATAAAAGTTTTTGTATTCTAATTCAATGAATAAGATAGATTGGCTTTTATCTTTGAGTCTCTTGCTATCTCTGAAAAAGCAAGGCTTGGTTAATCTTGAGAAAAGAAAGGGCAAAATTTTATTTTGCTTTTTCGGGAAAGAAGGATAAGAGGACCTCTCCGAAGTTCATGTTTGGCTTACATGGCATTACAAGGATGGATGACCATACAGAGATATGAGCAAAATCTCCAGACAGAATAAAAGAGTAAGTACTACCTTAGACTTTTTGGTTTTCTAACCCTTTTACTTAAAAAGTGATTGGTGGTGACAAAGACAGTTTTTATTTGGGATATAGTCCTTGATAGTGGCTGTATTAAGAATCAACATTAAAAGCATAAAATATATGTTAACTCATTTAAAATAGCAATTATTAACCAGGTACATGTTAATTTATAAGCTCTTTTAGGGAAATAACTATATTTCCAAAGCCAAAAAAATACAGTGTGTTGAGTGTCATTTTTAAAAAAAATTCTGTATCATCTGGCATTATAGAAAGCAGGTGAATTCACATATCTGTTTCTATAATCAGCTTGTTGTAGTATGTTTTCTCATGTGTAGTAACATCATTCCAATGTTATAAATATATGTAGTTAGAAAAGGAAAGTATCTTTTAATTGTTTTTTAAAGCAATTATAGAGCCAGGGATATAGTGCCTGCCTGGCAAGCACAAGGTCCTGAGTTCAATTTCTGGTAAAAAAAAAAAGCAAAAGCAAAAAAAAAAAAAAGCAAAGCAATTGTGGATATCTTTTTACATAACTACACCAAAACTCTACCAATGGCTATTTCTTAAAAGTTAGTTGCAATGAGGAATCTGAAACCATGTCAATGATTTTTTTCAACTCCATCAAGACTACACTGAAATCCTAAAACTGACTTCACATATCCTACTACACTTGATTTGTATATATCATAAATTTGTCATTTGGAAAATGTTGGGCCACTGAATTAGGTAGTTGTTCCAAATGTTGAAGCATTTTATTATACATTATTAAATAGCAACATTTGTTAATCTCTTTAGAAAATGCAATGCTGAGAAGCTGTCAAACTTATGACAGATATGTTTCCCAAAATTCTGGCTCTCCCTTGAAAGCTCAAATTTTATCCCTGCCAACAAATACTGTCAGTTGTTTCCTTGAAGTGTCAAGCTCACAATATTCATACTTGAGAAAATGTCTACCAAATGCCTAAACCCAAATAACTATTGTATTTAGTCTCATGGTTTCTTCCTTTATGCTCCAAGAACAAATTTGCTAGTTCAGCTTGCAACTCAAACAATTGCACAAGAGCTATTTTTCTCCTCGTATGAGTTATAGCAAAATCCTTTATATTTAAAAGGCAGGCACTCAAAGGTTGGAATAAAATAAAATTAGTAATCATTAGTGAATCAAGTACATTAAGTGAAACTGATGTTTTATTGTAAAGGGAGAGCAGTGAAGAATGTACTGACTACTAATTTAAGTTTGGGTAAACGTGCCTATCTGTGCATATTTATTATGTATTTATGGTTAAATATTTAAAATCTTCTGTATTAGTCAAGGTTTTACCAGAGAGAACAGATATAACATGAGATATGCAGATGTAAAAGAAATGACAAGATTGGCTTATGATGGTCAGCCACAGAATTGGATGAGGAAGTGCACAGAGAGTGTCTACCCACTGGAGGCTGAAGGATTCAATCCAAGGTCTGGAGCTCACCCTAGTGTCTTGTGCAAGTCCACACCAGCAGGCTGATGTGTCTGTGACAGAAGGCCGAAGGCTCTACATTGAAAGGCTGAAGAGTCTACACTGGAAGCCAGCAGATGAGGTCCAAACCAAAGGTGAAGACGGGAGCTTCTCCAAAGAAGGGAATGCATTTGTCCTTCTTCCTTCCCTTTAATACCTCCAGGTGATGAGCCACGCTAGGGTGGATCTTCTACACCTTTGCTTGTAGAACTGCTAAACTCATTTAGTTAAGCTTCTAGATGTCTCAAGGTGACACAATCAATCAACCACTACATCTTCTCTTTCATATTTTTAAAATATACAGTACATTATTGTCTATTGTTATCTTGCTTTGCAGTATCACACCAGAGCTTCTTGATGGTATATAACTGTAATTTAATAACCATTGCTTAAGTTTTCTATCTTTCTCCATTTTCCTTTTCCCTGCTCTACCAACCACCATTTGTTTTGCTGTTTCTATAAAATGAACTTGTTTACATTCACATATGACTGAAATCATGCAGTACTTGCTGTTCTGTGCCTGGCTCATCACTAGAGATGAGATTAATACTCTCCAAGATGAGGCCCTAATGGCCATTTCTAATTGGGCCCTACCTCCTAATGGCACACTGTGCTGTCCATCAGCAAATTAATCCATGGATGAGTAAAGTATTAGCTATACAATCGCCTCTTCGGGAGTCCCTTAATCCAGTCAAATCAACAATTAAGATTAACTGGCATGGTGGCAATTAGCGATGAACATTTTTTCACATACCTGTTGATCATTTTGAGGAATGTCTATTTAAGGCAACTTTTCATTATTAATTCTCTCTTTGCCTCTGTCTCTGTCTTTCTCTCTGCCTCTCTCTCCCTTCCATTTGACATTGAGTTGAGTCTTTACATATTTTTGTTAACTCCTTATCAGATATACAGTTATCAAATATGTTCATTTGTTCTGATAATTCTTTCCTGTGCTATAGAGAAAATATTAATTTTCTTGAGTTAAAATCTCACCAATGCCAATCAAATGTTGCTGCTCAAATAGGTCATAGATCTGATAGTGTTCAGGCATCACTGTAGAATATTCTAAAGCTTTGTTGCTCAAACTGCAGAAGGCAGCATAACAGTATAACATCTGAGAATTTGTTAGAAATGCAGTCTGGAGTTCCACCTTAGATTTATTAAATAGTATTCAAATTTTAAAACATTTCCATGTATTTATATGCACAGTAAAGTTTGAGAAGCACTATGTTAAATAAGTCTAAAAATGTATTTTCTTTTATTAGTGTCAAATAATCTATAAAAAGGCAAAAGTTGGAATTTCTGGAAATAATGCACAATGTGTGGGAATTTCCAAGACTAAATACAGTATGCTTGTTCTTGAAAATAATTTTTTTACAATATTTCAGTCACCAGCATAGCAGTATATATTTTGCTTGACATATGACTTCTCTTTTCTAGAAACAGAATATGAGGTGGTCCTGCAGGAAGCAATGACAATTCTTTTTGTGTGTCAATACCTGGTGGGGAAAAGCATTTATTACAATAATAGCCAAAAAGAATGAGATTCTTTTAGGTGCATTTTTAAAAATTGAAAAGCTTTCCTTGCACCTGCTGTCTTTATTTCATCTTCTAAAGTATTTGATGAGGATACCCCTGATTCTAATACACACAATATGTTTTGCATATATGTATGTATTTGCCTGTTAGATCATTATGAAGTTGTATGTCTATCCTGAACTGTCTCACAAATTAGTTGGATGAATGTAGGCTGAAGTCCAGCTATGCACCACATGGTATTAAACAGCTGGATGTCTTAGAGATTTTTCCTATACCCTATATAGATCAGCATTAAATGTCTTTTCCCAAGAAATGTACTGTGAGACTGTGGGAGTCTGCTGGAAATCTTTCTTGTCTGCAGTAGTGTTCAATCATGACATATATATTTATTTACTGAAAGCATTTGTCTGATGGTAAGAACACCAACAGCCTGTCAAATATTTTTTAAAAGTTTTTATCTTCATAAATTAGTGTAATCAAAAGTGCATTTTGAAGAAATTGCCAGCAGTATCACTTTACTTGTATATTCTAAAATAACATAGACTGGCATAAGTCCTGTGACTGATACTTAGGCATTCAATTTGTTGTTTCAGATTTTAATGAGAAGCCTACATTGTGGCAGTAATTACCACATAGGGAATTTACATGACTGATTTGCATTCCTAAGTTTTTGTGCTCTATGAGGATGAATTTCATCTTAGTCATGCAATGGTAATCTTTTTGTTATACTTATGTATTGCAGCGAGCTCAGTGATAGAAATATTCACTGCTAACCCTACATTGTCTGACTTCCATAACCCAAACCAACATCATCCCCATACCCATATGCTGGTACTTTGGTAAGTCAAAGGGTCTTGCTTGTTTTTGGAACCCTGTATCATCTTTTGTGTGGTTCTAGATGTACCTAGCAAAAACTTGCCTAAGTTTTCTCAAATAAAAATCAGAATATGAAAGAAACATTTTAGATCTTTCTTAGACTTTGTAGTAGAAACTTGATTTTACTTTCAAGTTGGTCATTTTTGAGATGATATATTATTAAACACTTGACAATTACAGCATGGTATCAGTTAGTAACCACTGTAATCTTTCTAGTTCAACAGTTTCCAAGTTATTACCCATTCTCTTTTAGCAAAAATCAACATCTTAGATAAGTATCCTCACTTATCAATTCTTCCACAAGATTATTTTCTACCCAAAGATCCTAAATGGTTAATTACATTTTATTACAAACCTCTCAAGTTTTTCTTTCTTTTGACAGAATGGTACTCCATTGTCTATAATCCCATATTTTTTTATCCATTCATCTGTTGTTGAACATGTAGGTTACTTCAAAGATTTAGTCATTGAGAATTGTATGCCTCAAGACCATAATATTAAGTGAAATAATCAGATATTCAAAATTTAACATTATATTGTTTATATTATATGAGAAATGCAAATTATCAAGATCAATGTAAAAGATAGATAAGAAGAGACAGATTTTTCTCCAAAGGGAAGTAGAATGATATGTTATAAACATGTACCAACGCCACCCAAAGTATGTAAACGTTATGTACTGTAAACATACTAATAAAAAAATTCAATAAAATGAACATAAAATAATCTGGAAGGACATAAACAAAATTTCTGAAATAGTTCAAATAGGGATATTTTGTATAAATTGAGTATTTTGATCATCTTTATTGTCTTCCTTTTCTACCATAATCATGCTTTATTTTGAGAAGCACAGAATAAAGTAAGATTTAAACTCTAAATAAAATAATGAGACAAAAAATGAAAGTAGATTTTATAATTTCATTATAAAATTTGGTTCAATGTGCAAGTTAAAAATAGTATCAATACAAAAATAAATACAGCATCCATTTTTAATTATTTGTAAACATAGGGGTTAGGTATTAGAATTGTAAATGTATACAATAAAATTTGCCATTATGAGTGCAATTTGATGAGTTGTGACAAACATGTAGCTGTGTAACTATCATTACATTTGTACTTGGTGAGTTGTGTACCTCAATATTTATTTTGGGGTCCTAATCACCAGTAACTCTAAATGTGACTGTGTTTGGAGATGAGACTTTTAAACAGGTAAAATTAAAAGAGGTCGCCTGGGTGGGGCCTAATCCAACCCGCCTGGCCTCAGTTAAGGTTACAAAATTAGGCCCTGAGGGTGAGCCTGGAGGGTGAAGACCGCAGGAACAGGAGTGAGAGATCAGCGCCTGGGAGAGAAGCAGAGACGCCGCAGAGGCAACACTGTGCTGGCTCTTCGGTCTGCGTCTTGGCCGTTATCTGTAGCCTTTCACTATTTTGTCCCAGACCTTGTGGGACAATAAATTTCAATTGTTAATACGCCTACTCTGTGGTATTTTGTTATGGCAGGCGTAACAGACTGTTACACGTCAGGGTAGAGAATGTTGTGGTGCTTTTCCCTCCCCAGGATCTCTCCTGCCTCCTCCCACTCCGCTCCCATGAGTCGCAGACAGGGTGACTACAGTTTTGCCTTTTCCAGACCGGAATACTACCTGCATGAAATGCCTTTGGAGTTTGCCATAGTTTACTTAGAATTATTTGATATCCACCCATGTTGTTTCATGTGTAAATAGTTTGTTTTTATAGCTTTTTTTTATTGATATATGCCACAATTTGTTTACCCAGTCATTAGTTGGGTTCTATGTGTCACTCTTTATGAATAGGACTGCTGCAAACATTCTCATATAGGTCTTTGTGTGGGCATTCATTTTCATTTCTCTGCATAAATACCGTAGAGCAAGATGCTGCTTTATTGGTAAGTGCATTTGTAATTTCTTTTGTGTGTGTGTGTTTATGTGTGATACACAAAATACAATCGTCTTGGGGAATTGGTACATACATATGTTTCATCTTAACCTTGTTACTTTCTTTCCCTTCCCTTCCTCTCTATGACTCTATCCCTAGATCTCCTTCTCATCTCCACAAAGTCCGCCTCTTTCCTCCCAACTATCTTTTATTTTGCTCTTTAAATTATCCATACTCTAATCCAAAGACACTGGGCATTTAGCATTCTGCTAGCAATGTATGGTTGTTATCTGTTTATCTCTACATCTTTACAAGTATTTAGCATGTTTGATCTTTACATTTTGTTCATCTTAATAAATGTGCAGCATAACTTCATTGGAGTTTTAATTTTCGTTCCTGTGAAAATGAAATGTTTTGATGATTTTTATGTGAATTTACTTGTCATCTCTATATATGAACTTTGATAGTGATTAGATGTTTGCTGATTTTAAACTGTTTTTCATCCAGTAAAATGTTTCTACATATTATGAATAAAAATATTTTATTGTATGTATTTAGCGTGTATTAAATAAAGTTTTAATACACATTTACATGGTAAAATGATTACAACAGGTAAGCAAATTATCCTGTTCATTACTCCCACAGTTACCTGTGTGTGTGTGCTATTCTCTTAGCAATTTTTCCCAGCAAGTGTAAATATAAATGTAGTCTTATGCTTATGATCTCTATTCTGCAGGTTTGTACACTTTGCCTTGCTTCTATTTTCTTTCTCATCTATTGCTGGCAACCACTGTAGAAATCTCTGAATGTATTTGATTTTTAAAACATTCTTCATATAGCTGTGATTTAGTATATTTTGTTTCTATGTCTGGCTTATGTTACCTAGGATAATGTCCTCTAGGTTCTTCCAAGTTCTAAAAAAATATTCTAGTGCGTTCATGTGTGTGTGTGCATGCATAGTGATATCTCAATTTCTCTACTCATTCATCTGTTATTGAATGCTCAATTTTTCCCTATAGGTTTGTAATGCTACAGTGAATATGAAAACACAGATATCTCTTCGTATACTGATTTCAGTTCTTTTGTATAAATGCTCAAAAGTGATATTCATGGATTCTATGGTAGCTGTAACTTTCTTTTTTCTTTTCCTTTTTATTTATTTTTTGTGTGTTTTGTGAAGAACTTCCATACCCTTCCATAATGGCTGTATTCATTACATTCCCTCCAACAATTTATATTGGTTGCCTTTTCTCCAGGTTCTTGTCTACCCTTTTGACAAGAATGTAATCTTTCTTTATACAAATATCTGAAATTATAAATAAAATTAATGGATAGATCCAATAATAGACTGATTAGAAATGATAGTTGGAACTTAAAATTAAGAAAATCTTTCATCTCATAGGTGAAAATGCCAAAAAAAGAAAACATAGGCACTACCTTTCTTACTACTTTTTTGGCAGTATTACCAAAGTGTTCCTAATTGGTTAATTGTTTGCTATTGAAAAATATTACAGTAAAATGGGAAAAGAAAAAATATAGTTTATTTTAAAAATAGAATATATCTTTTAAAAAGTTGTCTTTATAGTCTTTGCTATCTAAAGGTATTGCTGCTATTTTAATGCCTTTATAAATTGCCTTTATTGATATATCTATCTTGCTTTATTCATAATCATATTTTCCATATTAAGAACAAAATGTAAAATTAATAATATAACATCTTATGTTACAATGCAATGTAAACTTTTTGCACAATACAGTATTCCATTTTGCATACCTCTCATAATCAGAATAGTTGACTTTTAATATTTTAAGCAACTCCTAACTGGGTCAGAAAGCAGTTGTAAGCAATCATTGTAAGTCAAAATGCTATTGATAATTGAGGAATTAATGACTGAGATAATAAAATCAGAATTTGAGAATTTGGGGAAAAGTTGAAAATTTCTAAGCAGGTTGTTCACAGATAGGGTAAATTGTGCAAACTTTTATAAAAGAATCTTGATATAATTCAAAATATTCAGCTGCTTTAGGCAAGATTATTTCAGCTGTCCCACTATTTTACTGATCCCAAACTATGTGTCAAGTTTTGATTTTCTGTTTTTTACATTCTCATGGCAAATAAGGGATATGGTAGATAAAGATTTAGTTAATTTTTTGCTAACCAACCTCAAATTCCAATTTTTTTTTTTACCTGAAAACACATAGTCATTTGTTTAATAGTTAAACAACTTTCTTTCAAGTTGTTTGAAAATATAGCTACTATAAATAATTGTGCATGTAAATTCTTTAAAAGTTATTTAACAAGAAGGTATTAAAAACAAAAGTTTTATGAAAAGGTAAAGTTAACATACATATCTTGATTACCCTCTTTAGAAAGTATACACAACATTTAGAAAATATATGAATATATAATCCATCAGTATAGGTGTTTAAATTTTAAGACCTTATTACAGTAAAAGATACATTACCATTAATGCCACTTTAATACCCCCCCAACTTTTAAACACACCCGTCATTCTTGCCAATTTCTAAAGCATTTCTGAAAATATTGTCTTACTGAATGTCACACAAGGTGTGATCAAGTTATGTAGACTGCTGTGCCCCATTCAGTAAGAAGCATGCTGTAAAAACATTAAGGTGTGTCCCCATTCACCTTACTCCTTGGGTCTGTGAAGTCACTGTGTGGCTTCTTGTTCTTCTCCAAAGTCAAAATGGCAGTGAAAGGTAAACATTTTGATAGATTTAGAACATTGAGGGAGCAACGACAGAGCAACAAAAGACAGTTAAGAAACAGATATTCCAGAACTGCTTCAAAAAGTGGCAAAAGCAATGGTACTTGTGTTTAAAAGGGGGAGAAGTATTTGATGGGCATTAATAGCAATTTCTTTTGCTGTAATAATTTTAAAAATTTCAGCATTCACTGTATTTTTATCACACTTCTATTATACATAAATACATATATGTATATGCCTGCTATACACACACAAGTATGTGTATATATAAACATACAAATATGTGCATATAAATGCACATATGTGTGTATATATAAATATATACTTACCAATAGCGTTTTAAAGCTAATTTGGTTTCAAATATGCTAGAATTGCTTACATTAAAAAATTATGCTAATTTAATTGTGTAGATGATTCTATTCTGCCTTAATATTTGTTTCTTTGAATATGTTTGAGTTTCTTCACAATATTTAATAATTGAATGCCTTTTTTTAAGAAATTGCCTATTTGTATTTGTTTATTTATATTTTTAATTTTTTTATTTTAAAGAGAGTAAAACAAATCATAACAAAACAGAACAAAGGAGATCAGAAGAAAAAATGCAAGTGATACAGGATTTCAAAGCAAGACAACAGGAGATCAACAGTGGTTACCATCACCTCTCTTGCTTTCTTCAAAGATGAATTCAAACAAAACAAAATAGAATAAAACTGATCAAAACAGAAAAATGAAAGCATTACAGGCCTTTTACCAAATGATAGGAAAATCAACAATAGCTACCGTAATGTCTCTTGTTCTCTTCAAAATAGCTGTCCACACCTTCATATATATTGAAATTAAATAATACATACATATTGAAATCATATATATATTGGAATTATATAATTAAAACCAGTCTAAACAAAGAATAAAAGCATTACTGGATTTCAAGGCATGATGATAGGAATTCAGCAATGGATACCATAATGTCTCTTTTTCTTCAAAGTAGCTGTTCATATCATCATCATAATACAATCGATTCTTGTAAACTATTTAGGAGAAGTTCTAGGCATGTATAAGCCTCTACATACATGTACATCTATCCTTTCTGCATTAGAGGGGAAAACAAAAGAAAACAAAACCAATTACCAGAAAAACAAGAAACAAAAAGGACAGCAATAACAAAGAGCCCCAAACAATGACAATATAGCCCCTCAAAACAAGGTGTAAGAACATAACTAAGGCTGTCATTTTACATAGTAATCTTCAAGAGTTCCTCAGATTACCAGACAAAAACATGCAAAATTGATCCAATCCTAAGAATGTTAACTGTTTTGCTCCAAGAACTAATAGAATTAGTAGCACAATCATCTTGGCTATCTTAAGTGTGTTTATACAAATTTATATATATATTTTTTTCTTTTCCCTTCCTTTTTTTTTCACTCCTTTACTTTGAGTTATCTTTTCCTCCTTTGAGCAGATTCTTACCCTTTCACAGTATTTATTGAGGATTTTGTATCTTATTTATGCTTACTGTTTCTTACACTAAGGAGACAATATGGTATTTACACATGTGAGTTTGGTTTATTTCACTTATAAGTATGGTCTCAAGTTGCATCCATTTACTTATAAAAGTCTCAGTGTGATCCTTCTTTAGCCTGAGTAGTACTCCATTGTATAAAAGTACCATATGTTTTTTTATCCATTTTTCAGTTGATGGACATTTAGGTTGTTTCCAAGATCTGGCCATTAAAAATTGTGCTGCTATATCACTGTGATATGATGTTTTCAGTTATGGGAATATGCCCACAAGTGGAATAGCTGGGTCAAATGGGACTTCCAATCCCAGATTTCTGAGGAACCTCCAGACTGATTTCCACAGTGGTTGCACCAGTCTGCACTCCCACCAATAGTGCAGAAGAGTTCTGCTTTCCCCACAGCCTCTCCAGTGTTTGTTGTTGGTAGTTTTCTTGATACTGGCCATTCTTTCTGGAGTGAGATGGAATCTCAGTGTGGTTTTAATTTGCATTTCTCTAATGACCAGTGATACTGAAAGTTTTTTCATGTATTTATTTGCCATTTGTATTTCTTCATCTGATAAGTGTGTATTTATCACATGCCCATTTTTGGATTGGGTCTTTGAATTTCGGGGGTCTGATTTTTTTTTTTAATTCTTTATATGTTCTAGACAGAAGTCCTTTGTCTGAGGGACAGTTGACTAAGATTTTTTCCCAAT
Source organism: Hydrochoerus hydrochaeris (assembly GCA_004027455.1). NCBI lineage: Eukaryota > Metazoa > Chordata > Mammalia > Rodentia > Hydrochaeridae > Hydrochoerus > Hydrochoerus hydrochaeris. The sequence continues at coordinate 62,663 of PVLA01002464.1, forward strand.
TTGTGGGTTTTGTTTTTACTCTGTTAAAGATTTCTTCTGACATGCAAAAACTTTTTAATAAGACGAGATCCCAGTTATTGATTCTGGGAAGTATTTCCTACGCAGTTTGTTCATGAATTCTCTGCCTACCCCTATGTCTTCAAGGTTTCTACCTACTCTGTCTTCCAGCAGATTTAAAGTTTCTGCTTTAATATTTAGATCTTTGCTTCATTTTGACTTTAGTTTAGTGCATGGTGATAGGCATGGGACTAGTTCTAGTTTTTGGCATATGGAGAGCCAGTTTTTCCTGCACCACTTATTAAAGAGGCTATCTTTCTTCCAATGAATGTGTTTGGCCCCTTTGTCAAAGTTGTTTGTAGTTGTAGTTGTATCTTCTAATCTATTTCATTGATCTTCAAATCTGTTTTTATTATAGTACCATGCTGATTTTATTGTAGTATCTTTGTAGTATAATTTCAAGTCAGGGATTGTGATGTCTCCTGCCTTGCCTTTGTGGGCCAGAATTGCCTTTGTTATTCTAGGACCTTTCTGGTTCCAGTTGAGTTTTACAAATGATTTCTCTAGATCTGTGAGGTGTGTTAATGGTATTTTGATTGGGATTGCATTAAATCTGTATAAAAATTTCGGGAGAATGGCCATTTTCATAATGTTTGTTCTTCCTATCCATGAACAAGATGTATTTATTTTTTAATAAAAATTTGTATACTGTTTTCCCCTTCAAAATCCTTCCCAAACTTTTTATTTATTTGAGATATTAAACACAGTGAATGTATCTGCTGCTAATATTTATATTTGATGTTCACTTAAATGATTTTTAAAGATACTTTTATTTTAATTGCTATCAAATCTAACAGTAATTTTAAGTAATTTCTCAATCATTTTATTATTAGGAGGTTTTATTCTCTTTCAAACTCCACATAAGTATATACATGTATATTTTTCTAAATATTTGAAGTTTATGTAGTTGTTTTTTCTATTAACTTTTCCTTCTAGTATTCATTTTGTTTAAGTATGAACTGGAGCTCTAAAATTTATATGCAATTTTAATGGGCTATATGAAAATTTATGCAGGTACATAAACCTTTTACCTATCTATCTATCTATCTATCTATCTATCTATCTATCTATTTATTTATTTTTTATCTTTTTTCACTGCTAAGGATCAAAGCTAGGACCTTTGGCATGCTAGGGAAGGACTTTACCTCTGAGTTACACCCCCAAACCCTTAAGTATTCTTTTAAAATGTACAAGTTGCTATACATATGAATTTTTCAACTTACTTTTCCATCTTGGAAACATTCAACATCATAATCATCTGAACTGTATGATTTATTATGGTAGTTTCTTAGTACCCTAACTTATAAAACAATGCTTTTATTAATAAAAGTATGTTTTATTTAGATTCTTTTCATCTCTACAAATACTTTTTTAATGCATACCCTTCTGTGTTGATTTTTCAATGTGCACTTATGGCTTTAGGAATAATTCCTTGAAATTGAATTATGTATTATAATTTTAATAAACATTTTCAGATCACTATCTGTGATACCAGTTTACTTATCCATTTTAACTTAGAGCATATTTACTGAGTAATAAAACCTTTGATTTTTTTTTTTTGGAGACAGGTTCTTGCCATGTAGTTCAGGATGGCCTTGAATTCAGTGTGCAGCCCAGCAGCCCTTGAACTCATGGAGATTTTACTTCTTCAGCCTCCCGAATTCTGGGATTATAGGCATGTGCCATCATGCTTAGCCAGTATTTTGTCTTCTGACAGAACAAAATGAATCTCTTGTTTTATTTTCCCTTTATTTTACTATGACTGTGATTTTAATAACTTAAAGTGTATTTAAGAACCATTCTTATTTCTGATTCTGAGAGAAATATTTTTATATATTTTCAAGGGTTGTTTTTCTTTGGATTTGCATACACTGTTTTGTCAAGCAGATTTATTATTAGTATAGTTAATTTCATTTTGTTCTTTAGTGACTTTTTATTTTATTGTCAGATATTATGATATAGTTTCCCACACAACAATAAAGTCAGTTTTTCCTTACATGCTCAATATTTAAGTAAGATTTAAATTGTTATTCTGTAAGTATATTTTATGTAAAAACGCATGATAGTATATAAATTAATTTTTTCACTGATCTACCCAGTTGACTGAACACTGCCGAGTGACCAAGTCGTATTTTTCCCTATTTTATGTAGTATTTCAGCTTTATTTAAAATAGAATAAGTTACATCTTATTTTAAACTATATTTATTTTATTGTTCTATCTGCCTATGTTATTTATCATGTATAGATTCATACAAATTTTAATGTCATAGAACTTACTGATTTATGATGTATTAACTATTGTATGTTCAATTCTCATATAGAATAGGGCCATTTTCAGGTCTTGCTTTTAAAAGAAATGTATTTATTTATTTGTGTGCTAGTTTTACTTTGATTTAGTATTATTACCTCAGATTATTTGTAACAATTGTTGCTATTGTTTAGAAATTTTTTTCTTAGCTATTTTCACATGCTTATATTTCTAAATGCATTCATGTGTTAGCTTTTATAATTGAAAAAGATTAATGGAATCTTTTTTGTAAGTTTGGTAACACAAGGGATTTATTTGAGAAAAATTCATGTCTCTTTTACATTAACACTATTTTATAGGAAGAACACCTCCATCCCTTGAGGTTAAACCTTTCCAAACCAGTCTGGAGGTATCAGTGAAAGCACACAAGCCCTGGTACCATAAAGACCCAAGGAAATTAAGGCTCATTAGTACTTACTTGTCAGCCGTTCCTACTGGTCTATTTTGGTCATTTACTTGGATTTCTTGGAATAGTCAATCTAACTTTTCTACCCTTCAAGAACACATTCAATAGCCAGTGGTCTTTCCTTCACATGATTTATAAAAATAGGAAGCTGTGTTGTTGTTATTAGTTTCTTGTATTTGCTAGAGTAATTACATTTTTGTCTTTGATCTATTGTCAATGATTTTTTCTGGCCTAGTGAAAAAAATTAGAACCAGACAGTTACAATAGGGGCTATGATAAAAGCTGTCCTGTCGTAATTCACTTTTAATTAGTCTTCCTTGATCGCAAAGAAAATTAATAGGAAGCCACCATCAATTTTTTTTTTCTGTATAAATCACCTAAAATCTTAATGGCTAAAATCCATAGCCATTTACTTAGCTGAAAATTTTATGGTTTAACTGTTATGATTTGGGTTCACCAGGGTTGTTCCAATATTCTTCTCTTGATTCACTTGGTTGCCAGTCAATTAGGCAGCTCTGATTGGGCACACACAATAGGCTATATGCCACTCATTGTCCTGATCTTCACACAGTGTCGGTAGAAGGCCCCAGAGAAGCAAGACAAGAAGCTTCTAGGCTTTTGGAGGAATTGGTTTGGAATTTTCACAGTGCTAGTGCCAGTGGATTCTATAGATCAAAGCAAATCACATGTCCAACCCAGGTTCAAGAAGTGAGGAAATAGATACCAACCCTTGAAAAAAGGAGCTATAAATATAGTGACTGATTTGCAAACCATAACCAGTGCCCATGAACTAGCAGTATTAACCCCAGAGGCACAACACAGTCAAATAACCTGAGCATAGATCTTAGAGGGTTCCAGGTCTGTGTTATGTGTCCTTTTGTAAGGAAGGTATACTTCATGTGTGTGTAATTTTGTACCATGACCCTGCTTGAGTAATGCATTCTGTAGCAGTGCTGCTCAAAGTATGGTTGGTACATTGGAAGTATAAGCACCACTTGTAGGTAATTCGGATTCTTTTTTATTTTTCTGACTCTATTTTGAGTCAGAACTCCTGGACAAAAACCTCAAAATCTCTGCTTAGACAAGATTTCCTAGAGATTCTGACATACACTTAGATTCCATAAGCCTTGCATTAAGAGGCATTGAGTAGAAAATGAAAGAGTGGGTTAGAGGAGAAAGATGATCTTAAGAAATCTAAACTATATAGTACACGTGAGATTTGTTCCTCCAACATGAATCCAAGCCTTTTGAAGAACATCTGTAAACTACAAAGAATGTTGCCAAACACTAAGAGTATGACATAAATGTAATGCTTCTGCTGGAAGAAAAAAATGACTAATGGTAGTTGCCAAACCCTTTGGAAGAATTACCTATGTTTTTTTATAGTTTGGCAGCAGCCTAGAGCTGACCATTCCTGTGTTATATTTTTATTAATGTTCTTATAGTGAACATTGAAGGAAAGCCTCTCTTGTGTATGATCATGAATCTAATCAATCAAAACTCAGGCATGTTGTACTACTGTCAGCTATGATTTGTTCTTTCCATTTCCTTGCCTCAGACTTCTGATAAATTCATTTGAAGTGGTCCAGAGCAGGTCAAATATACAACAATATCATTATAGTTTAAATTTTGTCCAAAATGCCACCAACTAACACAGTGCCTGATACATAGGTGATATTTACAGTATACTTGAAGAACTAAGTAGAATCTGTAGCATTCTATGTTTTGCAAATGTGCAATTCATCCAAAAGTCAAACTATTTGTTGAAGAGACTGAACATTCAATTAAAACAAAGTAACTCTAGTGTAATGCATGTATGAAAGATCAAGAAGAAAAATGAGGATACATTTCATTTACACTCCAGATTTCTTTCCCTTTCTTCGTTATCTGATTATGTACAGTCCTTCACTGTTTAAAATGATTCATCTTCAGACTATTTAAGAGTCTTTTAAAATTAAACCTCTGCATCTATGGTGGCTCTCTATGTAGTTATTTATAGTCATCCTTGGTGTTTACAAAAATAATGATCTTTTATTCATCTTACATAAATTTTATCCTATTCACTTACAGTAATTTGATATTCAAATATCGATAAGCTTTTAAGACACTTCCCATACTTAACAGTGGAAAACAATGGATGTGAATTTTTAACTGGCTATGTGATTTTAATGCTTATCAGTTCTCATTAGCTTCTAAATATTATCTACTATTGCATAAGAATGCCTAACAGAACATTTCGCAGCTTTCAATGATAACAAAGAGCCCATTGTGTCATGCATGCCATAGCTTTGTCACCACTGGAAATTGTTAAGATGTAGGTCTAAAATGTCTCCCAAACATCTGTTGTGTTCAAAGGTGGAACTATCAAAAGATAATTGGATCATGGAGACATTATACTTTTCCACAGGTTAATCCACTGGCGAGTTCATAGCTGATTGTGCTGTTAGGCTGCAGGGCCTGATTGGAGGAGGTGGTTGGTAGGGATATGTATTTGGAGGATATAACTTCCATGTGGCTTTTTCCATCCTCTGCTTCTGGCACTCAGGAGCTTTCTTCTTCCATGCCTCTCTAACATGATGTTTATTCCTTGAGCTGGAGCCAGAAAACAGCTTTTCTTCTTTAAGAGGTGTATGTCAGGTATTTGGACCTAACGGTGAAAAAAAACTGAATAATACTGAAGTATTTCTGACTCATCTGAATACCAAAAAACTGTCTTTTTTCTGAGTAATTGTTTTGTTTTATCCAATGAACATGGCAAATATTGTAATAAAGTAGGGAGCTGGCTAGGTAGAGAGGTAGGGAAAAATGTAACTGTTACTAATTTAAAGTCTATCACTCTCATATTTAAATGAAAAGTTTTGTGTGCTATATCCCTTCCAATTATAAAGGAATGGGATGTTTTAGTTACTTTCTTTCACTGCTGAGACAAAATGCCCAATATCCAAAGTTAAGGAAGGAAAAGTTTATTTAGTTCAAAGTTTGTGGAGGTTTCAGTCCATAATCAGCTGGTTCTAAAGCAGGGCAGTGTGGCAAAAGGGCAACAGTTCATGGTAGCTAAAAGGAGAAAAAGCAAAAAGAGAAAAAGGGGGAGGACAAGCTTCTTTCTGCCCCTTTTATCTTATCCATACTTCTGGGTGATGCCAATTCAATCAGTAGACTGATCCAGCAATCACTCACCCTTATACTCAGCACACTTAATCTGAGCATTCTTGCTACAAATCAATCACAAACTCTAGATTCAGCTGCCTCTGAAAAAATTCAGTGACTGCATGAAACTCTGGAGGGATATCTAGACACAAACCATAACAGATGTTGTGCCCAAATTTTACAATTTTGAAAACATTAAAAGAGTCAAGTGGATGAAAATTTTGTTTCTACCTCAGTGCTGGCTATTCTTTGGTTTTCAAAACATCAAGAGATTTTTCAGTAATTATATTGTGTTTAGCATTGTGTAGACTTTTTCTCAGTTACTTTCCATTTTCTCTGATGTTCTTAGAAACTAAGACTGGCTGTTTGTAAAGTCATTAATAGTCATTTTCAGAAGGGCTCATCCAACATAGTTGCTTATTCACAATCTTATAATTGTGAATTTTCTCAACTATTTCATAGGTTTCATATATTCTGTTTTGAACTGGCTGAGGGAATAGAAGAAGTATACTATGTCATATTTTGAATTGCTCAAATAGTTTCATTATTTTGCTATGCTTCATATTTGTTTCTTGTAATTTTAAAATTTGTCTGCTTTTGAAAAAGTTAAGAATGAACACAAAAGTTCTAGCTCCACAAATAATATATATCCTTCACTTTCACTAGAGAAGTTTTCTAATCTCAGTGACTGAGTTATATTAACTCTGAATCTCCACAAATGGAAAAATTCAAATAGAAGAATTTTACAAATTGTCGTATTAGTACTACATGGTTCAATATAAGAAAATACTTAGAAGAGTAGTGGAGAAAAGGATCCATACAATAACAATTAGCAAAATGTATAAATGAGTGTATTTTAGTTCTAGAAACTTTATTTCCACAGTACAAATATTGCCAGAGATTACTCTGACAGAGTAATTTGCCAGACATGTGTATATGTGTGTCACTAGAAGACAAATATTCCAGAAGATGCTTGGGCGTATTGCAAGAACTTTCATTTTCATTAAAAAGGTGTAATAAAAAACATTGTGGGAAAATCCACATATAATAGCAAGAGATAGTTAATTGTGTTTCCACTGTTAAACCATGCACCAAGTGGGCAAATTTTCACTCTACTGTCATGCTAAAGAGAAAGATTCTTAAACTCTCACTCAGAAATTTTTACCCTTGACTTTATTTATTAAATATTTTGTCATTTAATGCTGCCATTGGTAATCCTTTGAGGTACTTTTTGCAAAGAATAAACTGTAAGATAAGGCAGAGGAAGAGAAACTGAGACCACAATTTTAGCTATAAATTACATTTGCTGTTATATTTTTATCTCTTCTAAACAGTAGTAGAAATTATCAAGTTATAAATCCTTAGACTTCGTCTTTACTTTGTCCATTACTTTATGTTTAAGAACTCAACAAAAGAAATTATTGTTGGGATTTTTTTCTTCAAAATAGACTTCAGTGCTAATAACAGATTATTTTAAAAATCACCACTTTAAAATTAAATGTCTTTTATCAATTGTGCACATTAGCTTATTCTATGTATTGGTCTCTTGTCACCTTTACAACAAGTCATAAAGAGGAATTTCCATTTTACTGTCTTGATTGGTGTAAGTTGCTGAAAGTTTCAGCTTTTGCTAGGCTGGTTATTTTTTTTTTATTTTTTATTTTTTTTTATTTTTTTGTACCAGGGATCAAACTCACAACCTTGCACTTGCCAGGCAGATGCTAGGCTGTTTATTTTTAACAAAAAGACAAAATTAAACTCTAAATTCCATTTTTCCACCTGATTGGTTGAAAGAAGAGTGTTTATTCTAGTTGCTTATTTGCTAATATTTTTCAGAAATGTTTTCCAACACAACATCTGCTTAGTTCATACTTAACTCATGCTTCTGAAGCACAGAAATCCATGATGGTGATTCAAAGCAGTTACTGAAAATCCTCAGGTTTTTTCCTGCAGTTTTAGCTTTCTGTAGGAGCAGAACAAAGTTGGGCACCCACTCAGATCAAAGCACTCCTGTGTTGAGAAAGTAGATATATTATTTAAAATACTTAGCATATCTTCAGAAAGACCAGTTTATTTAGTTTCATCTGTGTCCTCTGTGGTGATAGCACACTGTTAGAAGCTGTGGAGTAGGGAATGGCATGGGAGGTCCCACATGGAGAGTTTGCTTCGTGGCATGGCGGCTCTACCTGATTGATTCCTTTAAACATTAGGCTACAGCTCTGGAATTAATTATCTCTGGTAATATTTTTATCATTACTGTTTTTTAGCTTTAACTTCTTAACCATTTTAAAACTTTCTCTGGTCACATCCATTATCACTTTTAGTTGCCACTAATTTTAGATTAAAATTTGTACATTTTGAGTATGTAGTTATCTCTAAATTACATATTCAAATTTTGCATCCTCTTAATTTATTAGTATCATGACCCCATGATCTCCTTTCACTTGAACTTCTTTTGTTTTTAATTGCAATGCTCTTGGCTTTGTTTTTTTGACTTGAAATCATGTTAATTAATATAATATTAATTAATATAAGTAGAGCTCTCTAAGCCTTAAAATAATGATAGTACTACTTGAATTCATTTCTCATCTTTTGCAAAATTAGGTAAATTCCATGTAACTACAGTAACTTCACGTGTGGTTATAGAGGTTAACAAAGTGGTCATTTAAACATGAGGATAAGTTTTCTTAGAACATGATGCTCCCCCTCCTAGAACTATGTTCTTATCAGAAATAGATGATATTCCCAGAATACCTTGCAATACTTTCATTCTCTTGAGTGGTTTTGTTCTATTTTGTTATGTTTGACATTATTGTGTGTAAAGCTAAGCTCAACTATTTCAAGGAAAGAGGCATTATGATAGCTACTGTTAATATCCAGTTGTCTTGTGAAGTGCTGTGTTGCTTACATTGTTCTGTTCAGATCTGCTTAGACCTGTCCTCTTTTGTTTTATTCTCTTTAAAATAAAAAAAATTTTAAAAAGAGAATGATTGAAAAGAGTTTATTGAATGCATTATTTTTGTTTGTGGACAGAATTAAGGGAAACAAAGAAGGATGGTGAAGCACACTTGGACTAACAATAAGAAGAAGGTGTTACCATCTTGGGCCCAAACAAAGATGACAGGAAGGGTTGGTTATCAGATCCAAGGGAGGAGATTACTTGACAAAATCCATATCCTATGGTAGAGAACATAACCTCTGCCAATGTCCCTCTTCCTGTCTTCTGATTGACTTCTGAAGCTTTCCATTAGTATAAGCCTAGCCAGAAGACACAAGCTAGGGAAAAACTCAGAGCAAGGTGGAGAATCATAAAAAGTCAATCAGGTAGGCAACAGATACTTCACAAACTGGTCCCTCAGCTTTCATTCTTGATACTTTTTTTTTTTTAAAATAGAAATTGTTTCCATGCTCCAAGAAACACAAAAATTCTATTCAGTTACTGTATGGAATGGAATAATATCAGTGCAAGTCACATTTTCCCCTGAAGAAGGAATCATTAGCCATTGTTAGTTTTCTAACAATGTAAGCAATATAAGATGTAAAGAATTACAATCCCTTCCAGAACCTATGGCTTTATACTCTAAATGATATGATTATTTCCTTTTTCTCTCTCTTTTCTTTCTTTCTTTCTTTCTTTCTTTCTTTCTTTCTTTCTTTCTTTCTTTCCTTCTTTCTTTTCTTTCTTCTTTCTTTCTCTCTCTCTCTCTCTTTCTTTTCTTTCTATTGTGGTGCTGGGGATTAAACTCATGGCCTTCTGTATATTAGGCAACTCCTCTACCATTGAGCTACACCACAGTCAATGATATTTATTTTTCTGAATATTTATTCAGTAGTTCCATCATTATTAGATTATTTTCTCATTACCAGAGCTATGGGAAATGAGTATTAAAAGGAGCTCCAGTGAATTCCCAAGTTCTAGGCATAGTGCTTCTTGATTTCGTTGCCCAATTTACTCTCATTCTTTTTGAGTATTTTATTTTATGATGTATATGTGTCACTAAATAAATATATTTGTTTTTTTCTTTTTTATCTTCATATGACATAATATGCATTACCTTGCATCCTATTGCTTAAATAGTTTAAGCATTACATCATAGCTTTAAAATTATAGGATAGTAAGGAGAAGAATGACAAATACCTGAAGATTTTGCATTCTCTTATGAGTTTTGAAGTCAGTGTGTTTTCAGTTGTATGCAAAATAGTTCTTTTACTTTCGTTGCAATTATCATTTGTTACTGTCTTCATGTGGGGATTAAGTTGAAATGTGCCAAGCTAACAAAAGGTGGACTGTGGAAGTTAAATTTTATTTACTTTCCCCATCAGTATGTCAAATCTTAATCTTGATCCATGAAGCTATTCTATAGATGTCATTAACGTTTGCATTTGTATCAGATTACCTTGATATTTTGGATAAATCTCACCCAATAAGTTAAAGGCTGTAAGAGAAAAACTATTTTACCAGAAAAGAAAAAATTTTGCTTTGTGACTATAACATAGAAATCTTGGTTTGGTCCTAGCCTTTTACCCCTGCCTGAAGATTTAGACTCATCACTGCAACTTCAACTTCTATGTATATTATCTGCTTTATAGTCCTATTGACTGCAAATCAGGACTGAAATATTAACCTTTCCTGAGTTTTTAGCCTATGTACCCATTGTGAGCATTATGATCTTGCCAGCTGGCATAATTTATGAGCCAATGTCTTAAAATACCTCTCTGTCTCTTCTTTCTCTCTCTCCTATCTCTCTCTCTCCTTTCTATCTCTTCTCTCTCTCTCTGTCTCTCTCTCTCTCTCTCTCCCTTCTCTCTCTTTCTCTCTCTCTGCTTTCTCTGGAGAACTCTGATACACATGGGAATAAAACATCCTTCATATACTTGTTTGTGCAAAAGTGAAGCAACTTGTGTGATTGTGATACAAATTTCAATTATAGTTGCAAACAACAACCAATGTAAATTAAGTTGAGTTACCCAATAGGTATGTATGAATGGCGTGGTAGTTTTGTTTTTCCAAATATAATATCACCAATATATACTCCTCATTAAGTACTCTTCTTATAATGTGTTGTTGATACATTTTACATTCTGTCTCCCTAGAAACTGGATAAACCTCTGTAAGACTCTCAAGTTTCAACCAAAAGAACAAAGCAGAGGTTCTGTGTGAATTTTGGCTAGGTTATAAAAGGAACTAAAAATTTGTCTTTCTCTATCTCCCTTCTCCATCCTCTCTCACTATGCCTTTCCTTGAAGCTGGCTATCATGGCAGGAAGAAATCTATCTTACATGAAGAGGACATGGTAGGTTTTCCAGCCTACAATCTTAGCTAGTCAACAGACTGACAGACAACATCTGTCTCCAAATTAATGTGTGAATGAACTTTTAAATGATGCTGGCCACAGCCCTAAGAACTCCAAGGGTTTCAATTGAGGCTTTGTACATGCTAAGCAGAGTTAAGCCATCCCAAAGTGTGCTGTCTGAATTTTTAATCCACACAAAATCTAAGAAATAATAAATGCTTATCATTTCAAGTCAATAAAGTTTAGGGAAATTTATTATTCAACAATGCATAGTGAATATAATTTACTCCACTGAAGAAAATCCAAAAGATAGTATAAATTTAAGTATGACTATCAAAGATTAGGTATGTTTTTCTCCCCCCCGCCTTGGGTACCAGAGATCAAATTGATGACCTCACACTTGCCAGGTAGGTGCTTATGCCACTGAGCTAAATCCCCAGTCCAGATTAACTATGTTTTGCTGTTATTATTATTTTTTTTAGGTTTAGCTTCAGTTGTATATTGGCTTTGTACACTGATGGAAGAAAAATGGCTACATTTGTTTTCCTGTCTCACAGCTGTATGTTATGTGATCCAGAGCAAAGATACTGTTTCTGTTCAAACATTCTCAGAAAGAATCCTGACATTCACTATGACTGAGCCTGTCTCAATTCCCATGAACACCTCTAAAATAATCTTGGTATTGAGGGATATGTAATGTAATTATTGGCCTATCTGCTATATTTATATATCCAATCTTTGGAATTACAGAAATACCAAAGCCTCTATCAAAAGTTCTCAGGAAAAATGGATAGAGTGCAACAAACACCAATTCTCAAAATAAGGACTTGATATAGTACTTGATGTATAAATTTTCTTATACATGATAATGTTTATTTCTATCTGTTTGAAATAGATTGTGGTTAAGTATGTGGTTAAATATTTTCTCATGTATTACATTGGTAATGACTAGCCACCTAATTTTTTCACTATAATATCATTCAAGAAGTTAAAAACATGTCATTGTGATCCAATCTTTGCTCTTTTAATTGTAAAGTTATTTTTATAAATCTTATAGATGTTCCTATCTGTATCTGACAGCATATTTAAAATTAAGGCATTTATATTTAAAATTAAGACACTATACATTCTTTTTGGAAATTTTCTTCAGAATACTTTGGCAATGTTAGATGACAGCATATGTTTAATGTTGTTAAAAGCTGAGTTATGCTAGCAAAAATCTGGAATAATTCTTTAAATCTACCAGTAGCACAACCTACAGAGGTCCCAGAATAGTATTTAATAAGAGTGAATAGAAAAGAAGCTGGGTTAATATGGGTAATATATGACATTAAAAGTCAGTGTTAGTAATTGTAGCACCTCATAATTGTTTCCTGATGTAGTTTTGTTTTAAAATTAATATATTTGTGAAATGCAATTTAGTGCATTGATTTTGGAGATTAAAAATGAAAGTAATACATTAAAGGTCCTGAAAAATCCTATAATAAGTGAATGGCTTCCCTTTGCTAATCTAACTTTTAGAAAAAGTTTAGAAAACAAAGATATATGACTTCTTTTTGAAAGGATACATTTGTCACTAAAGATGGACCTAACATTGTGATGTGTATGTTGGGGTTGAGTGATAAATTATGATTCAATAATATTATGATGAGTCACAGCAGCAAACAATTGATAATTTAAAAGCTTTTGCTAATGAAAGAGATGAAAAAAAAAGTAATCCATGTTACTTTCATCTGAAATAGCAATTTCTAGTTTCAGGTATGGAGGAATAAAACCTGCTCTACCCTATTTCCCACCTTGATAACACTTAAAATTTTTGGACAGTATATATAAGACAATTTTCTGATGACTCTAAAAAATAAATCATTATAGATAGATATAGGTGAGAAATAAAAAAATTAAAAATAGCCAGTACCTTGGTAAGATTTCATGTTTTATCTTTTCTTTCTTTCTGTTGGTCCTTGCTTAGACTGTATGCAGTCTAAATCATTTAATCTCACCACACGCATTCACAGAAAAAACTCCAGAGAAAAATCCTCACTTATGATGGACCCACAAGAAAATGGACCTCTGTGGGATAGAAGCTTATATGTGAGGGGAAAAATATTCCCAGTTTTTTCTTCCTCAAAGTCCCTTGAACTGGCCATTGAACTGGTCTCATTGATGAAGCTGCACTCCTGTGTTATCAGTGATAATGGCTGAAGAACAGCAGCTTTGTAGATTCTAGAACTCCAGATAGAACCAGTGGAAAAGAGATGTGAATATGATCTGTAAGACATGAAGGGCATTTGTTTACTTTTATTTTCTTTTTCACTTTATTTTATCCATAGGATAATACAGTCATGGGAAGTATGGACAATACAAAGAGATCAAAAAAAGTTACCCAAAAAGTGTCAGGAAAGGAGCTCTAGAAATCAAAGACTATAAAGTAAACCATAGAGAAAAATGAATTGAATAAGTTAAATCTACATATAAAACTTTAAGCTAGTCGTTGAGCTGCACTGTGGAACCAAAACAAAACACCATAACAAAACTTTGAAAACTAAACTACAATGGACACTTTTGCCCAGGTCCTAGACTTGTCCCCGAATGATGTACAGGTAAGGTAGACATGCTCAGTAGTTTATAAAGATCTTGAAAACTAAATAGATATTAAAACTATAACCCATGGAATATAGGTTGGAATAATGGTCTGAATTTACCTGGGCGTGACTGCATGCTGAAACAAATAGGTGGATCACGTTTTACAAAGTTTTTTAGCAGCATTCACAGCCTCATAATATATAAAATGTTCAACATACATTCTAAAATTGCTTGATATGTAAAGAACAAGGAAATTCATAATTGTTTCAAAGGAAAGGAAGATTAACAAAGGTCAATTTTGAAATGATTTCAGTATTGGAATTAGGAAAAAAAATTTAAACAATGCTAAAAGCTTCCTAAATGCAATAAAGAGAAATGCTCTTTGAATGAATGGAAATGTAGACATTCTCAGTAAAGAGATAAGGTATATGAAAGAATTATATGGAAATTTTAGGTGGAATAATGTACTAACAAAAGAAATTCACTGGTGGTATTTGATAGATGAGAAGGATGAACTACATATTTCAGTATAGGTTAATATAAAAAATTTATTTGTACCAGAAGAAAGAGGAGTATGAAAATGAATGGAATCTTGACCCCTTGTGAATCAAAACGTGTAACATCCTTTAAGACTGAGGAGAAGGAAAAAAGAATGATGCAAAAAAAAAAAAAATTGAAGAACTGCTGATTTAAGACATTTCAAATTTATGAAATACATGAATTTATAAAGTTAAGAAGCCTAGTGGAACCCTAAGAAAAAGTAAAGGTCAAAGAAAGCAACATCAATATGCATGAAAAATTAAACTAATGAAAACAACATGTAAATAAAAAAATTAGCAGTCATGAAGCCCAGAAAAGTAGGGCAATATTTTTATTTTTTTTATTTTAAAGAGGGTAAAATTAAGCACAACAAAGCAGAACAAAACAGAACACACAAAAGCAGTGTAAGAGACATACATTTCAAAACAAGACCATCAGAGATCTTCACTATCTATCACATTGTCTCTTGTTTTCTTCCAAATGGATGTCCATATGTTCACATACAGAGAAATCACGTGAAATAACATAGTATAGAACTGATCTGAACAGGATGAGGAAGGTGTTTTAGGTCTTCAAGATCAGACAATAGGAAAGCCAACAATGGCTGTCATAGTGTCTCTCATTCTTTTCAAAATAGCTGTCCATACCTTCGTGTATGTTGAAATTAAATAAAATGAAACAGATTAAAATCACTCTGAACAAAGAATAATAGTATAGCTGGATTTCACGTCATGATGCTACAGAATCAGCACTGGGTACTGTAGTGTCTGTTTTCTTCAAAGTAGTTGTTCATTTCATCATGCATTATATAATCAGTTCTCATAAACTGTTTATAGATTCTACACATACATGAGTCTCTACATGTATTTCTATCTTTTCTGTACTAGAGGGAAAAACAAAACATAGCAAGAAAAAACAAAACAAATTCCTATAAAAACATGAAATGAAAAAGTCATATAAAACTACAGTACAAAGTGATATACAGTGGTTACTGTGTTGTCTCTTGTTATCTTCAATAGAATTGTCTATATCATCAGACATAATTGTATGTAGCAGTATAATTGAATATAACAGTATGTAATAATATTAATAGAAACAAAACATTGTAGGCAGTGTAAAACTTCAAAAGCACGTAGTAATCAAACCAGAGTGGGTATCCTAGTGAATCTTGTCATCTTCAGTGTAGTTGCCTATACTCTCAGAATTGATACTATCAATCCTAACAGTTTTGAATAAAATCTGTCAATACAAAACAGCAATCTAACACACCAGATTCGATTACGATCAGTCATGGTAAAACCGTGTAAGTTATACAAGTCTTCAGACTAAATTAACAGGAAATTAAGGATGATTACCATACTATATCCTGCTATTTTTGGGATAGCTGTTTGTGCCCTCAAATCTAGTATATGCACACAAACTGGAATAGAATAGAATCCATCTAAACAGAGTGGTGTGAGTAATATGGGTTTTAAATCCTGTTAACAATATCCTCTGCCTTCTTTTTTTAAAGACTATTCCTCTCCTTTCATTCCCACAGGGTGCTGCACATTTTGGGTCCCACCAACTCCCTCAGTTTTTAGATTGGGGAGCAACCTGCTATTTACTGAAGTGGTTCCAAACCTTCTCAGTCCTAGACTTGATCTCAAGTTGTTTTCCTTTACCTACAAAAGCCTCAAGGTTTGCCTTCATTATAGCTGAGTAGTTCTCTACTGCATGTAAGTATCCTATCTTTCCAACCTATCTGCAGGTGCTGGTCAAGTTGCCCCTATTTCTCTCTGGTTCCCTGTCACATAGAGCATTTTCTCATATTTGATTTTCTGTCCATTAAACACTCTTTCATATTGATTATATTTCTTATGCAGAGCATCTCAATGGATCCTATCTCCTGATCTACTCTGTCTATATTTCTTTTTTTTTCCTAGTGTATCAAGGCCATCTATGTTAGAGATTATAGCCAACTTTCTCTGCCTCATTTCTGCTGTGCTATTTTTCTGCCATTGGTTCTCCACTTTTCTCCTTCATTCTACTGCCTGCCCTGTTCAGTGAGGCCTTTCTGCCACTTTTCCTAAAATCCTTGTATTTTTTTTCTCTCTCTCTACAATGTCCTTCAGTATTCTCTGTAGGGTTGGATTGGTGGTCACGAATTCCTCCAGTTCCTCTTTGTTATGGAAGCATCTTGTTTCTCCATTAATTTTGAGTGACAGTTTTGCATGGTACATCAATCTAGGCTGGAGGTTATTTTCTTTCAGGGCTTGGAATAGTTCACTCCAAGCTCTTCTTGATTTGATGGTCTGTGTCGAGAAGTCTGCCGTGATTTTGACGGGTGTTCCTTTATAGGTGATCTGTTCTTTTCTCTGACAGCTTTTAATATTCTGTTTTTATATTGAATTTCTGGTATCTTGATTATTACATGTCTGGGTGTAGCTCTGTTTTGGTTGTAGGTGGCTGGAGTTCTGTATGTCTCACATAACTGAATGTCATTTTCTTTTCCCATGCTTGGGAAGTTTTCCTTAATTATTTCCATGAATAGCCTTTGTAATTCCTTTGTTTTACTCCTGCTTCTTCACTTACATTTCTTATTCTTGTTATAGATTCTCTTGTTGTCTTTTAGCCTTTCTATTGTTACTGCCTGTTTCTTTGTTATGTTTAAGATATCTTTCCTTTTATGATCACACATTACAAAACTATCTACAAGTTTTGATAGTCTATCCTTAGTTTCTTTGAAGCAGTTTTGCCAGCTTTCAATGGAGTTTTTAATTTCCTGGTAATCTGTTTGAATCTGCTTCATGTATTCTAGGTTTTCTTTATATTCTTTATTGAGCATTTCTCTCCTTTTTTGTGTGTTCCTCCCTTCTTCCATCTGTGTCTTCTTGAGAGGTGCTTAGCATTTCTTTTATTAATCTATTTATATCTTGCTTTACCTGATTTAATATTTCAGTTTTGAGCTTATCTGCAGTGTCCCGAAGATATCTCTTAATGTCCATTGATGCTGTCTGATGTTGCATGTCTGCTGCAGTCTCTTTTGTATTTCCCTCTCCTGGACCAATGTTCTCAAGGTTTGGGATTGGAGGCTTTTTTTTGTTTCTTTCTCTTGTCATGTTTTTGGTTTCTTCCATATAGGTGTATAGTGGAGGTCCCAGCCCTTTTCTTTGTTGGTTATGGTTCTTCTGAAGCATGCTGCTAGGGATTTCTGCCCTCTCCAGTTTGCTCTTGGTCATTGAGGTGCAAGCAGAGGTGGCGTATGCTGGCCCCTCCTCACCGGGCCAGTCAACCTTTGGGGGCCTTCACTGCATTAGTATGTGCTGCGTGTAGGGCATCAGTTTGGGATAACTTAATGGGTCCCTGCCAGGGGTGTGACCCAGGCCAAGCAGATCCCACCAATCTGCTCTGGAAAGGGAGCAACTAACTGAAGTCACTGTTGTTCCTAGTTCAGGCTCATCCTGCCTGATTCCAACGTGTCATCTAGTTGATCATCCCCTTCTCATGGGGGTTCTTCCCAGCACTCACTGTGGGTTAATGCAGGTCCCTTGCCAGCTCCGTTCTCAGTTGGGCTCGCTGATCTCTGTCTTCAGTGCAACTGGCTAGTCGCAGTGGCGTGAATTTGGGTGCTCTAGCGGGTTAGGGCTGCAAGAGCTTGGGCTGCTCTGGACAAAGTTGAGGCAGTGTGAATTCCAGCAGCTCAAGAGCGCTGTGGCCGCTATTCTTAGCTTCTCCAATGGTAGCCCCGGGACAGCGTGTTTGACCAGCTCTTTTGCCTTTGGTTTCTTCCTGGGTGGAGAGGATCCACCTCCCTCTGTCCGGACCTCTCCAGGATGTTTTATTCCAACATGAGTTGTCTCTCTCAGGGAGGCTCTGTATCCTGCTGCTTATCCATCCACCATCTTTTCTGCTTCCCGAGCAATATTTTTAAATGTGAGAAATAAAAATAATTGTCAAGGGAAACGTCAATAACCAGTAAAAACATTCTTCAAGAATTAAAGTAAAATAAAGAAATTCTAAAATGAAGGAACAATAAGGAAGTTCTTTGCCAGCAGAACTAATCTAAAAGCAGTGTTTAAGGATATCCTTTGACCATTGGAAAATAACAAGAAAACATGGAAATTTAAGAATGAAGGAAGAGCAGTGGAATAATAAATGTATGAATAAGTGTAATAGGTTACATTTATCCTCCTAAAGTTCCTGTATTATTTATAATTCTTGAATGGAAAAATATAAAGTTATATGGTGGATTTTATAGTATATGTATATATCTGATGCTATATATTAGTTTTCTATTATTGCTGTAAAAATTACCGTTCGAACAACTTAAACCATATAGACCTACTATCTCACATTTCTGTATATTAAAAGTTAGATATGTGTATCTCTGTCCTAAAACTATGTTTGTTATGTCTTTTTCTTTCTCACTCAGAATCTGAGAGAATGCAGTTTCAGAAATGTCTAAAGTTTCCTTTTTTAGCAGCTGAGGTTTGTTCCAAAACTCTAGGGGATGCCCACCTTCTTTGGATCATAGCTCCATTCCTTCATCCTCAGAGCAAAAAAATAGTGACTCATATCCATCTCACATAATCTCATTGTTTCTTTTTCCAACACATTTCTCTAAATGGCTGCCAGGGAAAGTTTTCTACTTTTAAGGATTCACATATTATCTTGGAGACAATCCGGGATACAGTTAACGTTCTTGTCTTGGTCTGTTTGGATACTATCACAACATGCCCTGAGTAAGATTTTGGAAGCTCAAAGTGCAAGGGCTGATTGATTTGGATTCTAATAAGCTTGTGCACTTTGATTCCAAGGTAGAGCTTTATTGCTGCATTCTCCAGAAGGCACAAATACTGTGTTTTCATATGGTTCAAGAAATAGATGTCCCAGGCAACTCCCAAAACCTTTTCAATAAGAGCAGTGCCCTCATGGTCCAGTCACCTCCCAAAGACCCCCCACCTCTACAATTGCCTTCAGGTTTAAGTTCTGACATGTGAATTTTTGAGGGTCATAGTCATCAAAACATAGCATTCTGAACCTTAACAAGAGCTATAAAGTCTCTTGACCATGTAAGCTTACATATTGAGAGGTTCTAGGAAATAAAGTGTGGATATCTGTGTGTATGTTTGTGTGTCTGTGTGTGTGTGTGTGTGTGTGTATGTGTGCACAGTCAAGATTCCTGCCATATTTGGAGTCTCACGTGAAGAGTCAACTGGAAAATCTCACGCACTTTTGGCAGAATTCAGTTACTCAAGCACTGTTAGTCTGAAAACCTTATTAATCGCTGGATCTTATTCAAGGGCTTCCTTTAGGTTCTGAACCATGGGCCTCTGTATCATAGCAGCTTGTTTCTTGAAACCCATGCAAATCTACCTGTGAAGGTCAGAGTATTTTTATAACTGCATCATGGGGTTGGCATCCTACAATTTTGTCAGTATTCTGTATGCTGGATGCAAGTCACTAAGTCCAACTTTCACACAAGAAGAGTGGATTATCTGAAAATATTGAATAAGTTTCCATTGTCATTAAATAACAATCAGAATTCTGACAGTTTGATTTGTCTAATCTCAGAAGACCAAAATTAACTATACGTTGTGTTGCTATCATATATAAGATATACGACTCTACTTTCAAGTTCATTTACATTGTAGTCTAAAATGTGTTCTTGGAACTTTTGGTCTCAGGTTTCCATTGCCTCTATGGGTGTCAGGTAGGGACTTCCCTTAGGTCATTAATAGCAACTCAGATTCTTGATATTGTACCATGAATTAATAAATAAAGGGATATATAACATTTTGACTAGAAGATTCAATATTCTTCAGGTGTAATCTTACCCAGTTTATTGATAAGTTGAAAAATAATGTCAATCCAAATTCCAAAGGACATTTTTATAGTTTTTTTTTGTAGTTTTTTTTTATTTAAAGAGGAAAAAAACCAGAAAAGGGTAGAAATATTACAGAATTTCAAAAAAAAGATAAACAGTAAGAAATCACTACTTGATAAATTATATATTGTTCTTTTAGAAATAGTTGTTCAAGTTACAAAATTAAAGCACACAAAGTGGACACTCAAGCAGTGAGACTGCAAACAGATCTGTTCAACAATCCGAGAACTTAGAAATATGGTTATCAATCCTACACACTTAAATATACATGCAGTTATATCTTTTATAGCACTTCCTATTTCCTCTTTTTTACAATAGCAATTATACAGTTAAAAAATTTTATTTAACGAGAAGAAAAAAGCAAAACAGAAAAAAAGGGTAGCAACAATACAGAATTCTAAAAGAAAAAAGAAAAAAAAAAGGAAAAAGAGAAAAAAACCCACTAAGAAATCACTAGTTTATAAATTACATATTGTCATCTTGGAAGTAGTTGTTCAAGTTACAAAGTTAAGGGATACATAGTAGACATTCAAACAGTGAGACTGCAAACAGTTCTGCTCAATGATCCAACACAGATTCAGCAATATGGTCATCTATTTTACCCACTCAAACATACATGCAGTTATATTCCTTAGAGCACTTTCATTTTCTCTCTTTTTTACAATAGCAATTACACATTATGGTTTTATTACACTTATAGTTCTTATTTACTTTTTACACTAGAGACACAATATGATATTTATAAATATGATTCTTATTTATTTCACTAATGAGAATAGTCTCAAGTTGTCTCCATTTACCTATGAAGGCTTCAAGATCATCATTTTTATAGCTGAGTAATATTCCATTGTATAAAAATGCCACATCTTTTTCATCCACTCTGCAGTTGATGCGCATCTTGGTTGTTTCCAGGATTTAGCTATCACAACTTGTGCGGCTATGAACATGGGTGCACATATATCACTGTGATATGAACTTTTCAGTTCTTCTGGGAAAATACCCAGGAGGGGAATATCTGGATTGAATGGGGCTTCCAATCCTAGTCTTCTGAGAATTCTTAATATGAATTTGCATAATGACTGCAGCAGTTTACATTCCCACCAACAGTGGAGCAGTGTTCCCTTTTCCCCGCAGCCTTGCCAACATTTGTTATCAGTTGATTTCTTGATGGCCACTATTCTTTCTGGAGTGAGGTGAAATCTCAGTGTTGTTTTAATTTGCATTTCTCGAATGACCAGTGATGGTGAACATTTCTTCATGTATTTATTTGCTATTTGTATATCTTTCTCTGAGAACTGTGTGTTCATCTCAGATGCCCATTTTTGGAGAGAGTCTTTGAATTTGGGGGCTTGAGGTTTTTCAACTTTTTATATGTTCTGGATGTAAGTCCTCATCTGAGGGACTGCTGGCTAAAATTCTTTCCCACTCTGTGTGTTTTCTTTTCACTCTGTTGGTGATTTCTTTTGAAGTGCAGAAACTTTTCAATAATATGAGATCCCAAATGTTGATTCTTTGAAGTGTTTCCTGTGCAGTTTGTGTTTTGTTCATGAATTTTCTGCCTACCCCTATATCTCCAAGAGTTCTACCTACATTGTCTTCCAGTAGATTTAGTGTTTCTGTTTTAATATTTAGGTCTTTGATCCATTTAGACTTTAGTTTTGTGCATGGTGATAGGCTTGGTCCTAGTCTCAGTCTTTGGCATGTGGAGAACGAATTTTTCCAACACCATTTATTAAAGAGACTATCCTTCTTCCAGTGGACATATTTAGCCCCTTTGTGAAATATCAGGTAGCTGAGTGTCTTTGTAATTGTGCTTGCATCTTCTAATCTGTTCCATTGATCCTCAGGTCTGTTTCTTTGCCAGTCCCACGCTGATTTTGTCACTGTGGCTTTGTAGTACTGTTTCAAGTCAGGAGATGACATGCCTCCAGCCTTGCTAGAATTGTCTTTGCTATTCTAGGTTTCTTTCTGTTTCCAAATGAATTTTAGCAGTATTTTCTCTATATCTGTGAGGTATGTCAATGGTATTTTGATTGGGAGTGTGTTAAATCTGTGTAACAGTTCTGGGAGTATGGCCATTTTCACAATGTTGGTTCTTCCTAGTCAAGAGCAAGGAATATCCTTCAGTTTTCTAATATCCTCTTCAATCTAATTTTTCAGAATAGTATAACTTTCAGCATATAGATCTTTTACATTTTTAGTTAGGTTGATTCCTAAGTATTTCATTTTTTTAGATGTTATTGTAGAGGGCGATATTTTCCCATAATTTCTCTCCCTGAGTTTTTTGTTTGTGTACAGGAATGCTCTTGACTTTTGAGCATTGACTTTGTATCCAGCTACACTGCTGAACTTGTTTATTACCTTTAGTAGTCTTTTAATGGAGTTTTTTGGGTTTTCTATATAGAGTATCATGTCATTTGCAAATAGTGATAATTTAACTTCTTCCTTTCCTATCTTTATTCCTTTTATTTCTCTCTTGTCTAATTGCCCTGGCTAGTGTTTGCAGAACTATATTGAAAAGGAGTGGTGATAGTGGACATCCTTGTCTTGTTCCTGATTTTAAAGTGAAAGCTTTCAGTTTTTGTCCATTTAGTATAATGTTGGCTGTTGGTTTCTCATAGATGGCCTTTGTTCTGTGTATTCCAAGTTTCTGAATTGTTTTTATCATGAACATGTGTTGGACTTTATCGAAAGCTTTTTCTACATCTATTGAGATGACCATGTGGTTTTTGTTTTTGGCTCTGTTGATGTAGTGTATTACATTTATGGATTTGCATATGTTAAACCATCCCTGCATTCCTGGAATGAACCCCACTTGGTTATGAAGTATAATCTTCTTGATTTATTTGCTGCATTCTATTTGCCAGTATTTTATTGAGATTCTTTGCATCAATGTTCATTAGTGAGATTGGCCTATAGTTCTCTATTTTGGTTGGATTTTTCTCTAGTTTTGGTATCATAGTAATACTTGCCTCCAGGAATGATTAAGGAGGATTGCTTTCTCCTCAATTCCATTGAAGAGTATAAGGAGTATTTGAATCAAATCTTCTCAAATTTCTTGTAGAATTCTTGTAGAATCCATCAGGACCTGGGCTTTTCTTTGTTGGTAAGTTTTTAATTATTTTTCCAATCTCAATAGCTGATATTGGGTTGTTCAAAATTGCTACATCTTCTTGGGTGAGCTTTGGTAGTTCACATGTTTCTAGAAATCTGTCCATTTCCTCTGTGTTTTCCACTCTATGTGAGTAGAGATTTTCAAAGTAGGTATTTATGATCTTTTGAATTTCCATGGGATCTATAGTAATTTCGCCCTTTTCAGTTCTTATTGTGTGAATTTTTTTGTTTTTTTAAACTGGTACCAGGGATCAAACTCATGACTGCTTGCTTGCAAGACAGGTGCTTATGCCACTAGAGCCCCTGTTTTTTTTTTTTTTCTTTTTCTTGATAAGTTTAGCTAGGGGTTAGTCAATTTTGTTTAGTCTCTCAAAAAACATCTTTTCAATTCATTAATTCTTTTTTTTTTTTTTTTAGTTTCAATTGCATTGATTTCTGCTCTAATCTTTACAATTTCCTCTCTTCTATGAGCTTTGGGTTTAGCTTGCTCTTCTTTTTCTAGAAGCTTGAGATGGAGCATTAGATTATTTATTTGTGCTCATTCTGTTTTCTTGATATGAAAATTTATTGCTATACATTTCCCTCTTAAGACTGCTTTCATTGCATCCCACAGATTATAATATGTTGTTTCTGTATTTTCATTGAATTATAGGTATTGCTTTATTTCTTCTTTAATTTCATCTGTAGCCCACTGGTTGTTCAAAAGTTTGTTATTTAATTTCCATGTATTTATGCAGATTTTGCAATTTCTTTTGCCATTAATTTCCAATTTCAGTGTGCTATGGTCAGATATTATGCATGGGATGATTTCAATACCTTTGTGTTTACTTAAGAATGTTTTATGGGATAATATATGGTCTATTTTGGAGAATTTCCTGTGCACAGCTGAGAAGAATGTATATTCTGATGTGGTTTGGTGGAACACTCTGTAAACATCTACTAAGTCCTCATGCTTACAAGTATGATTCAGTTCTGTTATTTCTTTGCTGACTTTTTTCTAGTTGATCTATCTCTTTGTTACAATGGACTGTTAAGATTCCCTGTTATAATTGTGTTCTTGTGTATTTTGTTTTTCATGTCCATTAGTATCATCTGTCTTATATAGTTGGGGTGCTCCTGTATTTGGTGCATATATATTTATAATTGTTAGTTCTTCTTGAATTTTTCCACTAATGAGTATGTAGTGACTTTCTCTATCTCTTTTAATCATTTTATGTTTGAAGTTAACATTGTCTGCAAATAGAATAGCTATCCCTGCTTTTTTCTGGGTTCCTGTTGCATGTAATACTGTTTTCCATCCTTTGACTTTGAATCTATGAGTTTCCTTTTGGTTCAGATATGTTTCTTCTATACAGCATATGGTGGGATCCTGTTTCTTGATCCATTTTGTCAATCTATTTCTTTTGATAGGTAAATTGAGGCCATTTACATTTATAGATATCGCTAATATGTACTGGCTTGGCTTTGCCATATTATGTTCCAGTTGTTTCTTTCTGCTTTTCCCCTTATTTAATTGCTTATCCTACCTGGTGGTTTCTTTCTGTTGTTATTTTGGGGATTGTGGTCATTTTTATCTCTGTCTAGTATGACTTTCAGTACTCTTTCTAGGGTTGGTTTGGTGGATGTGAATTTCTTCAGTTGTTTTTGTCATGGAAGTGTCCTGTTCCTCCATTAAATTTGAATGAAAGTTTTGCTGGGTACATCAGTCTGGGTTGAAGGTTGTTTTCTTTCAGGGCTTGAAATATCTCACTCCTACCTCATCTTTAATTGAGGGTTTGTTTTGGAAAGTCTGCTGTGAATCTAATGGGCTTTCCTTGATAAGTGAATTGTGTCTTTTCTCTGACAGCTTTTAGTATTCTGTTTCTATGCTGTATGTCTGAGATCTGAATTATTTTGTGTCTGGGTGTGGATCTACATTGATTATGACTGTTTGGCATTCTATATGCCTCACTTATCTGCATATCAGATTCTTTCCCCATGTTTGGGAAATTTTCTGGTATTCTTTCTGTAAATACTTTACATATGTCATTTGCCTGGACTCCTGTATCTTCGCTAATGCCCATTAATCTTATATTGTTGCTCTTGGCATCATCATGAAACTTCTGGATTGTCGTTTCATGCTGCTTTGTTATTTTTAAAAGTTCTATCCTTTCCTGATCACTAATTGTGATCTTGTCCTCAAGGTCCGAAATCCTACCCTCAGCTTGCTTTAGGTGGTTTTGCATGCTTTGAATAGAATTTTTTGTTTCTTGGATGTCTTTGAGTTTGTTTCATGAATTCTGCTTGTTTTCTATATTGTTCATTCAAAGTTTCAGTTTCCCATGCTCATGTACTTTTTTCTCTAGTTCTTCTGCATTCAACAACTCCTTTACTAAAGTTGTTGTTTCTATCTTTACATGGGAGAGTACTTCTAATTTGATTTCCTCTATAGCTTGATGCAGTTGTTTTTTTATTTCACTGACTATCTTTTCAGAGATTCCCGGTGTGTTACTTTTGGGGTCCTCTATTTCAATGTCTCCTGTACTTCCTTCTGTTGAACTGTGTGTTTGAGACTGCATTTTGTTTTTTTTGTTTTGTCATTTTCACTCTGCCTGATGTTTTCTGTTTGTAGGAGGGGTTCACACCCACTCTTTTCAGACTCACCAAGGTCTTACAGTTATTTGTAGGGGTTTTATCTACTGGTCCTATTCATCCACTGTACACCTCCATTTTAGGGGCATACTCACCACACTGACATAGTTAATCCCCTTCTGTACAAGGTTCGCTGCCTGGGAGCGAAGTTCCAAGTTTTTTCACACTGACTGGAGCCTGCTGAGGTCTTCTGATGTTCCAGGTGGGAGGGCAGGCCAGCAGAAGCAGTCCAGGGCAGTTTTGGGCCTGGGGAGGGCTTCTGCAATGTTCCTGGTGGTGACCGACAGGGGAGATTCCAGGCAGCTTAGGCCTGAGGCTGGGTTCCTTGATGTTCCAGGTGGCAGGGTGGGCCCACAGGCTTTTGTAGATTTTTGAAAGCTGATAAAACATTCAGTTTGATGGGAAAAAGTAATAGAAAGACCAAAATTATTTTGAAAAATAACCAAGTTTTGGATCCACATGATGTGGTTTTCAGAATTACTATAAATTTACAGTATTTAAGAGAATGTGATATTGGGAAAATAATAGACACACAGATCAACGTGATAGTATACACATAAATAGAAGCGTATGAATGAAGTTAACCACTTCCTGAAAAAGATGCAAAGACAACTTACAAAAGAAAGCATAGCATTTCAAAAATGTTCCCAGTACAATTAGAAATTCAAATATACAAATATAAATTGTAATGCCTATGTCATGATACAAAAATTAAATTTAAATGAGTGATATGCATAATTGTAAATGTAAAACCACATGCAGAACTACATGCCTAAATGTAAATGTAAAACTATAAGACTTTTCAAATAAAACATAGAAGAATTTTTTGGACACTGGGTTAGACAGAGTATCTTTGGCTATCCTACAGCTAAGATTCATATAAGAGGAAAATGGATAAATTGGATTTATAAAGACTAAAATATTTTTCTTTGCAAAAAGCACTACAAAATTTAGAAGCTTGAGAAGATTGAACAACATATTTGTAAATTACATATCTAATAATGAATTTGTGTATAAAATATATAAAGAGCACTTAAAAACTCACTAGATAAAGAAAAAATATGCTAAGTGGGCAGAAGATTTCAAGGGCCATTTCAACAAAGAGCAGACAAATAAGCTTATGAAAGATAGTCAAGAACAGTCATTTGGTGCGTGCAGATTAAAACTACAATGTGATGTTATTACACAGCTGTAAGAATTGTCACAATATAAAACCTGAGAGCATTAAGTGCTGAGAAGGATATAGAGAAACTTGGAGACATTCATAGCACATGTGAGGTTGAAAAATTATATAGATGCTTTAGAAAACAGTTTGACAGCTTAACCTACAATTACTAGATGACCTAAAAACCTAATTTCTGGGTATTTACCCAGACAAATGACATTTTTACTACTAAAACCAATACACGAATAATAGCAGCAGTAGTAACATAATGTCTACCGTTTACTAAAAGTACAAGCAAATTGAAATGACCTGCAAGGTGTAAATGGATATAACTAACTGTTTTACATTTTAAGAATGAAATAGTGCATGTTAATAGAAAAGGAATATACTACTAAATCTCAAATATGTTATTCTAAGTGAAAGAATTCAGGCCCCAAACTTTACATGCTATTCTTATTCATTCTTATGAAACCAGGAAAAAGAACGGATCACAGGAAAGTGTGAAATTAATTTTGAACAGAAATTAGGCACAGGAGAAAGGTTTGGTTACAAAGTGATAATGCGAGAACATTTTGAGGGGTAAGGAATCTGTTTTATATCATGATTACTGCTATAAATCTATGCTATAAATCTAAATCTATTCTTCAAAACTAAAAAAGCTGCATACCAAGTGTAAATTTTGCTATATGTAAATTAGAAAATAAATCTAAATGAAACAAAATAGTTTAAACATAATATTACATATGATTAAGTTAAAAACAAAATTTGAATAAATTGTGTATCTATTTATAAATACACATTTATAAATATAAATGGAAAAGGATTTAAATTAGAGGGGTGGGTTCAAAGGCCAGATTCCTTGGATTTCATTTAGTCACTGAGAACCATTGTTTTGCTCTTATGTAATCCTTTTGACTCTCAAAATTCTAAGACAAATGATGTATTCTGCTACACACAACCATGTGACATACAGATTGTTTATGTGCATGCATTCATTTCTTTATGAAGATTTAGTAACTACAGAAACATATTAGGCTTGCGTTGACTTGTAGCTGGATATGTTGTGTGATCTTTTAACATTTTTGAAAAGTCATGGTCCTAAGGGGGTGAATATATTCCACAATATTGAGTAGCTGTTGCACAGTAAGTTGGCAAGAAAAACAAAAGAAAATTCTCCTGTTTCCTGAAGAAACGTAAGATGAATGGAAGTAGGTGATCAGATCATATTTCTGTGACATGCCATGTACACAGCAACATAAACTACAAGATCACATTTGGTAACCAGAAATCTGTATCTAACAAAGAAAAAAAGAAAACACCAATGCAATTTTGTAACTTAATGATGATCTTGGTTCTTCTTAACATTATTTTCTTTTTTAAAATATTGCATAAGAAGTGATATTAATTAGTGTATTCCTTTATGTACACACTATATTTTAATAGGGATAAAACTTACAAATTTGAATTAGTGTATTTTTTCAAATGTAGATTATAGATGGAAATTTTCCTTTTGAAAAATTTGTTTCTTATTTTCTGTTTTTAGTATATATTTTTGAATATCTGTCTTCTGTGTGCAAACAAACCATGGATTTAATAATATAAAATGATTTAAGTTTTTAATAATTTAGAAAGGATGATAATTTTCATTCTGTTGAAACACCTCTTGCACTCCACGCCAAATATGATTTCTTTATTTTTGTAAAGTTACCAAATTTCAATGACTTTAAAACAAGATTTTTCTCTCTCACAAGTATTCAGAGATTAGTAGCTTTAATACGTTCCCTGTGCCTGTTGTGAAACAGAGGTTTTATCTATGATACTCATATCTCAAGAGTCTAACTTTGGAAGGCATCATATGATCACGATCAAGGTTGGCAGAAGAACAGCTTGAAACTTTTTCCTTACAACATTGAGTGATGCTGAGTAATTGGGAGCAGTAGGATTAAATCCAAACAGAACTGTAGGACTGTTTGGATTAAATCCAAACAGAACTGTAGACGCAAAGGAGAAAGAAAGAACAACTGTAATCTAAAGTAAATCTGTTCTAATTGACTCATTTACGTGTTTATTTACTTAATAAAACTAATGGTTACCACTATGTGTCTGTCTAGGTTAGAGTTTCTTAATCCTTACTATTCACGAAAATTACTTGGGTACCTTTAAAAATTTAGACACCTGGGTCCTTGAATATAGGTATTACAGCAAAATCTCCTGGGCAAGGGGTAAGTCAGTTTAGTGACCTGTGTAAAGTTTCTTGGTGATTCTAATGTGTAACTGGAGTTGAAAACAACTAGCAGATTTATGCCTTTGAGATGCTCCAGATAAATTAAATATTTTAAGAACAGAAAAGAATAAGTAACTGTTCCATATAAATTCATTTATATGAATTCTTTTCTTTGTTTTCTTTATTTATTTTTTGGTATCAGGGATTGAACTCACAACCTTGCACTGGTCAGGCTGGCACTTGTGCTGCTGAGCTAAACCCCTACTCCCATCTTTTCTTTGTTTTACAAGTCACACTTTTCTGAGTAACAAACTGTAAAACATATTGAAGGGTAAAAATATTCCTATGTGCTTTGAGAAGACGATATCCTTACTTTTAGTTACACACTCTCAGCTCTAATTTTTCCTTGGTCAGAACTCGCACAATTACAGTTAACACAGGAATCACTGTAAGACTTATTTCCATGTGTGTCCAATAGTGTTCATTTTAATACTGAAAGTTCCCCATAAGCATGATATATTGAATAAGATTATAAATATCAGACTTCCTAAACTTTTAAAAAGTTTTGATTTTGACTGCTTTGATTTTTTAAGCTGTGTCAATTAACTATTTGTCATGTGTGATTAAAACGGAGAAACCCCATAATCTAGGGTTATATTTAGTTTTGGATACTGAAATAATATTTTTTCTCTTTCAATCTAAAAATGTTTGCTACACATGTGAAGATATCACTGGGTCAGAAAGATGGCATGATCAGAAGGAATTTTTAATCAAGTTGACTTATGCTTACTGATTTCCGAAGCATCAATTCTGAGCATGTGTCAGTCCTCCGTAATTTTTTCCCGAGGAGGCTCATTCATTCAGTTGCCTGACTTGGCAGCATTTGACTGCTTTTACCAAAATGAAAAATGAAAAATATTTTTGAGTCTGTCAACAAAGAATGAGCTATATTTTGGTTAGAAATTTGAGCCAATGTACAGGTAGGGTTATTAATTACCTAATAATTGAAAAAATACTTTTATTTTGTCATTTTTTACAAGATATGTTCGTAAGTTTCTTTGCTCATATCAACTTGTATTCTCAGAGAAATATATTTTGTTCATTTCCATTGTTTTGTTGTTAATCATAGACATTTTGTATACATTTTAACTTATCCTAATTTTGGTGATTTAGAGCTTCATTTTTTTTAAGAAAATGAAACAAATGGATGGTCAGTTTTATAGTTTTCTTACGGCTTTTAGGAAAAGTGAGAAGTTATGATGATTCACTTTCTCCATTTGAAGCATGGTTGCGGCTGTCCATCACTGCTCGTGTATGTCTTGGCACGTAGAAGGATTTTATATCCTTTAATTTCTTGGTTGTGGCTTATGGTGCTGCATCTCGCGTTATTAAACAAAAAATTTCATAAACACAGACTGTACTCTGATCCCCAGTGATCTACCTTATAGATATGTGCCAATTCTTGGAAAAGAAAATACAGTGAATTTTATATACAATTCACTTCTCTTCAGTTCAATATCCAGCACTCAAAGACATGTTCATTTTATGTGAAAGAGTATTACACTGAAATATTAATCAAGACTTTGGTTTGTAAGAAATAGGAACTCAACTGAAAGTGGCTTAAGCAAAATAGTACCTCCTTGACAACTGTGATCAAACAGTCTTCGGGAGACTGGTTGAGTGCATGTGAAAATCCTTGAACAAATTTGTAAAAGGCGAAATGTTCTGATTGGCCAAATACATT
This sequence comes from Hydrochoerus hydrochaeris, assembly GCA_004027455.1. Lineage (NCBI taxonomy): Eukaryota > Metazoa > Chordata > Mammalia > Rodentia > Hydrochaeridae > Hydrochoerus > Hydrochoerus hydrochaeris. The sequence goes on from PVLA01002464.1 coordinate 93,746, forward strand.
CACAACACTATCATGAAGGATAAGTGGTGGACATATTATCATTCCCTTATTCAATAAACGTAGCAGTATTTCTTTAATAGTGTGGTTACTAGAATAGTAACTATGTTGGTCTTGTCATACTTTCTTCTGGCTCCTGTTTTTCTCCTGATATTTTGCCTTTAATGATTTGTCCGTTTCCAGCTATAGCAAACTTGTTACTGAATATAATGTTGTTTTAGTTTTTAATTGTTACTTTAGTAATAGGTACATAATATTATAATTCTGTCCCTCTAATCTGGGTGTTTCTGTATCTGAGTGCTTTAGGGAGATTTCATTCACTATCAAGCATCAAAAATTTTCTTCCAGCACCGGATTTCTGGATATACGTGTATACTATGAAGAGAGAGGGTTAGAAGTCCCCTTGGTAGTTATGAGTTTACAAAGAGGAAAACAGTTTTTATATTTGCATAGCACATTGACTCTCATGTCAAACCATTGAACATCCTCTGGGCAACAGTATCCTAGACTACTACTATTTAATTTAATATTCCAAATCTGCATGTGCTGCTAACAGTATGTCTTATTAACCTCTCTGCCCTTTCATTGCCTCCCTCTTCCAGGTCCTTTTTGAGACAGTCTTCATTAATTATATAGTAAGAGAAAGGTCAGGGAAGAGATCATAAGCATTAGAACAAAGATTTGAATTTCTAGTGGTTCCTTCAAAAGACTTCATTGGACTAGGTGAATGCTTCAGAGTAATACACAAAAGTTAATAATCATTTACATTATGAATCAATTCACAGATTCTTAATTGGCTTCTAAACCTGTAAGGAGACAAGATGCTCCTTAAAAGTAAGCTTTTATTCATGAAATGTAATGCTTTAAATTCATTGCATACTGGTTAACTGGAAAATATCTTGAACTATAAAAGTCAATTTCTTGAGCTTTTTCTTTGAATTCCTACTTCATGTTTTAATGATAATTATGATTTTTCTTTCTAGTCAAGAATGTATTTCTTGGTATATATTTTGAATGACAATTTCTCTAAGTATTAACAAAAGGAGTTTAATTACCTTGAACATGTACCTAATATTGTCAGCGCTCATAATTTTTACTTTATGGATTTGATTATAGATTGTTTTGTAAATTGTAGTTATTTTGTCTAAGAACTTTGACTATAATTTGAACCCATCTTGATCTGAACCAAAACCTTATTCTACCTTTTCAAAAAAAGTAAGCTATCTTTTTCCCTAACATGGGAATTTCTACATGGTTTTCAATTCCCATATGAGTATTTTCTTTCTCTTAAAAATATTACTTACATACTGCTCATTTAAGTGCTTTACTATTCTCATCTATTATTCATAATGTTCCAAATTGTGAAGAGGGAATAACATCTTGATTTTTACCTTGGGGAAATGGTTTTGTAGTAAAATAAAACCAAAGGTTCCAAATAAATGAATTTAATAGATAAATTGACAGTAGAGTATAAGATTTTCCATGGACCATGCATGACTCCAAATTTTCAGTGTTCTCTATCCTTACAAGTACTATCCTTAGTTTAAGATTTATCAGAAATGCAACTTCATTAATGTATAACAAATATGTAGACCACACTGATAAAAGAAAACCAACTCCTTTTGCTTACTTTAAAGATAATGATTCTATTACGTTTACAGGAGTAGTGATTCAGGGTATCTCCAAGAACATAATATCTAAACTGAAGCTAAAGTTAATAATCAGTTCACATAATTGGATGATAACCATTTCCAACTAATTGGTGCTGCTTATTGTACAAAATAATCAATGTAGTATTGTGTATAAAACTACATAAAATAAAACCAAATGTTTAAACATAATTTTTCTATGTTCCTATAGAAATATTATTTAATTTTTTAGTTGAAATATTTCATTGGCAAAAGTTCAAGATTTACAATTTGTTAATTACACACACATACAGACAATTATACACACATAGGTGCAATGATCACCACAGTCAAAGTAGTTGACACATCCATTACCATCCATAGTTATTATTCTATAATTAGTTCCTCAGAAAATTTTCACATCATATTTGAAAGTGTGTACATTTTGATCATGTTTTCTTAATTCTTCCACCTTCTCCAACCCCTAGCAACCTGTTTTATTCTCTGCTTCTATGACTATAACTTTCAGATTCCACATAAAAGTGAATCATACTATTTTTGTCTTTATCTGGTTTAGCTACCAGCTGTGCTTATGTTGTCTCAAATGGCATGATTTAGGTTTTTTGTTTTTGTTTTTGTTTTTTGCTGAACTACATTCCCGTGTGTGTGTGTGTGTGTGTGTGTGTGATCACAGTTTCTTTATCCACTGTCCACAGACATTTGGTGGTTTCCATATCTCAATTCTGTGGACAATGCTGCAGTGATTATAGGGTTCTGAGATAATGATTTCACTAAAAGTAATAAAGGGATTTGTTATTTGGAATGAAAATACTAAAATGGAATAATGAATGGAATTCTCATTTTGTCAATGAGAACTTAAACAAATTATGTTCTCTCATCATACCCTCATCCACAGTTTAGGGATAAGAACCTGCCCTCTATGATAATCAAAAGAAAGAATATATGATGCAAGTTCAATGTAAAATGAGGTACATTATGCATATTACTCATTAGTACTTTTTTTTCAGGTTATAAATTTTTATATATGCTGGTAGAATTTAAGTTATGCTCAACTGATACTCCTGTCACTTTCCAGTGATGAACGTAGTACTAGTAAAGAAATTTGAAAAGAGAGCACTTGCACATTTCTCACATCTATGAAAATCCTACTCTCAATTACTTTCTACTGATGTAATCCTTACAACTATAGATCATGTTAATTTTCAAGGTTAATTTGTCCCTGTACGTCAGTATCAAAACTACTTTCTCCTGACAGAGACCTCAATAAATAAAATAATTTCACAATTATATGGGTAAAAATAGAAAATACATAGAGGCCCTTTGACATTCCTGGTGGGTCTTGTTAAATTTAGCTACTTTGATTTCACTGACATTATACAACCCCCACAAATATACGCATGCACCCTGTCTGTATGTCTGTGTTGTATGTGTATATGTACATATGTTTATATGTATATATAATTTAGAGACTAGTGCAAAGGGGAAAATCCCCTAGTTTGATAGTTTAGTAGTGGCTTTAATTAAGCAAGATTGGCAATCGTTCTTCTTCCAGTGTGGATTAGCTTGTGGGGATGAAGTTCTTTACTCCTAGAAAAGAGGGTTCATTTCACAATCAAGGGGCTGGAGTCAAAAATCTGAAGAACTGTCTTTCATCTCCTTCTCTTCCTGAACCTAGCTCCATCACAATTATTCTTGATAATCATTTGATTAACTGAAATACATAATCTCTACAATCAGGGAAGCAATTGTTTGTCATTCTTTGGATTCACTCATTATGAGAAAAGAAGTTTTATAGGTCTAAAATAGTTTTTTGATAATATACCCTTCCCATCTCTTCTCATTGCATCCTCAGAAATGGGCAAATAGAGATGTTATTTTATCTAATGTAAGTTATTATTAAATTAGTGTTTTATTTAATCTAATGGTAAGTAGTGGATTTTTCAGTGGGTAGATTAAATGTTTTAAATTAGTGTTAACCTTTTGGCTTCATTATGGACATACTATTCACTATGCTCCAAATATTGTAACTTTGGCATAAGAACCTAAGAGATGGTAGTGGGTTTTGAATTTAGAGAACTCCATATAAGTATACTTTTTCATTTGGTAAATAGTGAAGAATAGCTTATTGACTTAATCCATTAAAATGTACATGAAAGGTATAATTTTAATTTTTACATAAAATATAGGGTAATATGTGAGTTATAGTGGTTTACAGGTAGTAGCAAAATAGCCTCATTATAATATAATCTAGAATGTGGGGCATATGTCTTTTTTTTTCTTAGTGAATAGTATCACCTAAGAACTCAAGATGTGAGGCTTGCTGTATCTCTACATATTCACGTGTGTGTGTGTGTGTGTGTGTATGTGTGTGCATATGTGTTTGTAGGCCCTATTTATAAATCTGGTGTCCTGAGAAATATGATTACAGTTTATATTGAATCCAAATTAAATAAAATAAGTGAAAGGGCTTCAAACATATTCCACTGAACAAGAAAAATTCTAAAACTCTATATATTTTTCAGATTACATATTATAGAGGGAGACACAAACTTATTTCAATGTATTTTAAAATTTCCTTTTAATCATAATACATTCAACTTGCCACTCTCAAGGTAGTCTCATTGTTTCTTCTTTTGTTCTTTAAATTTTCACAAAACATATATTAGATTATTTTCTTATCTGATTCAGATAATTTTTTTCAGTCTGAAAAACTGAAATCTTTAGGGGAAAGGGCAAGAACTCGCTGATGCTCATGCTATTCTGAAAGCAGAATACACAAAACTTTCAGAAAGAACTACTTGGTCTGCCATTATCTGATCAACACATATACTTGGAATAGTAAATGAATCGGTTTCTATTTTTTTTTATAATAATCACAACATATCCAAAGCCTCATTATCAGCTAAGACTGGATCTTAGAAAACTTTCCTTTACTCTCAAATGATAAATGTGGTAACAGAAGGATGTTAATGTGTAGGGCTTGTTCTTTTCAGATGGTGAATATTGGGGAAGAAAAATTCTACGGCAAAGTATCTGTATATAATTACCCCTTTCTTTTCAGTTTCTAAATTTCATTTTATGGAACTCAGATAATTGTCAAATAAATATTTTCATGATAATAGTAAAAAGAATATTTTTCATACTGGTTCTGCAATATTACCTACAAATTTTCATACTGGTTTTACAATGTTACCAACAATATTACTTGGTTCTACAATCTTTGTGGTTGACAGCTGTGACTTGGACAATTTTTATTTTAACATTTCTGTATCTTACTTGACACTTGTAAGTGAAAAAGATAATTGTAATTTCCAAGTGGAACCTTAATAAGAAGTAACTTAGTATCAGTTTGAAGTATTACTTTGTATTACTAACTTGTAGTATAAGTTTATCTTTCAGAGATTGTGTGTGTGTGTGTGTGTGTGTGTGTGTGTGTGTGTTTATTGGAACTTTACTTCTTGGTATCATAGAACCAATCAGCTCTCAAGCATTCTGTCTGATTGTAAGTCTGATTTTAAGTTAAATTCTATTAGTTATATCAAGTCTCTATATTGGTTCAAAAAATGTAATTACCTACACACATAAGATGCCCTTTGAAGGTTAAAAGTGCCTGGGATCCTAAGATATAGCTTGGTCTCTTCTATATTCAAAGCCAGTATCATTTTTCTTTCTGGGTCAGTACAGATTTGGGCAAAGATTTACAAGACAGTGTTATTCACAATTATATGTAAAAATAGTTTCTTGTTTGTGTAGAAATTATACAAAAGTATAAGTGGTTTGTAATTATATCTTTTTAAATGATAATATGCTGTAAATTTTTCCTTTTTAAGGAAAATGGGCAATGAAATAGTTTTAAGTATATTTGCCAAGTTATGTGATCAACAATACTATCTAATAGAAACATTTAGTTTAGGTGTCACTGTCATCCCCTATAGAAGTCTCACACCCATTAGAATGCCCTCCCCATTCCTTTAGTCAGGATTTTCTCAACCACTAATCTATTTTATCTTTTTTGGATGCTCCTCTTTGGGTATTTCATGGAAGTAGAAACACACAGTATAGTTTAACTTTTTTCCCCCTGGCCATTATTGTTTAGCACGGCATTTTAAAGATTATTCTGTGTTATAGTACATGTTAGTAATTGCTTGTGTATGTTTTTCATGTCAGTATTTTATTACATTTTAAAGTTGAATAATGTTCTGCTAAATGAATACATTAAGTTTTCTATATCCATTCATCATTAATGATTGTTTTCACTTTTTAACTATTATAAATAATGCTACTATGAACATTATATACATGCTTTTGTATGACACATCTTTTTCAGTTCTCTTGGCTATGTACCTAAAAGTGGAATTGCTTATACATATAATAACTGTATATTTATTTGTTTGAGAGGGACTGCTAAATTCCAAAACTCCTGCAATATTTCACATACCAACTAGCAACATATGAAGATTTACTTATATTTTAAGCATACACTTAAGTGTTCTATTAAATTATAAATGTGAAAACACTTGTTAAACCATGACCTTATTTTTATTTTTTATCTGAAATATACATATGACTATTAACATATTAGTTTTTAAGAAAAATATTACAAAGTTGTTATAACCAGTATACGAAAAAACCCCAAATATTTACCCAAGTTTTCACATTATAGCAAGGCCTTAAATATATAATTTCTAAAACAACAATGTGAAATTTCCAAAAGATAAATTTCTGCTGATCCAGATTGATGCAAATAATCATATTCCATATGCATTTTTGACTAATAAGTGAACTGTTAGTGCTCTCAAAATGAGTAAGTTCAGGAGAGAATTCAGAAATTATTTCCCAAATCATTAGAAAATAAACTTATAATGGCTACACTTGCAAAAGTTCACTCAGGTGTATATCTAAGGTTTTGCTTTATCATATGGTAAATAACATCAAAATTAAAATAACAACACAAAACAAAGGTGGAGTATAGTAGAATGCAGATTAATGTTACACTTCCATATTGTTATATACAGAACTCCAAAGACTAAAGCAAATATATAAAAGAGTGGGACAATTTCTAAAATAGATTTTATAAAAGAAAAACAAGGATTTAATATAAAATCTTTATGTGTGTAATTGAATTTCAAGACATGTGCGTTCAGTTACAGCAAGGCTCCATGACCAGAATCCTTAGGCATTACAAAGAACAATTACCCCTGATGAAAGGATGCAGAGTATCGAGGAGAGATTTCACTTTTTGAGCTTTGGGGATAGAATTTCCTTATGTTTTTTTCCTCCCAACAGACATTAATGGGATTATCTGTATAAGCTTATTTTCTCCATAATTGTACTTAAAAGATATATCTATATTCAGAAAAACACAAAGCTGAAATCCTAATCCGGGCAGTTATTTTTGAAAAGATAAACTGGTTGCTGTCTGACTAGACATATGTCATTATGTTGTTGTCAAAGTAAAATAGCTGAACTAAAGTACTTGTTACTTGTTAGGGTAAAGTTCAGGGGGCGGTTTGGGCGGTGAAGTCCTCTTTTGGTTGACTGGAATCCTTAGAACCTGGCCTGCATCCTGCTTTGCTTGTGTCTCAGTTGCCTGTGGCTAATATCCAGGGGGTGATTTAGAAATTGTGCAACCTAATTCAACTCAGGCAAAGCTAGTGCCTGCTACAGCAAGGTTTTTAATGTTCCCTGAGGGTTTTCAAATAGAAAGTCTGAGAGGGGAAAATGGCTCTCTAATGGAGGATTCTGTGCCAGAAAATCATGCTGCCCTGCTGTCCCATAGTTAATCCAACCCTTCAGCATTTGTTATTCTGTATTCCTGTTGGCCTGTTTGAAGCAGTGGCCAACACCCTCAGTCCAGAACTGAGTGGAAGGACACAAATAACTGTCTTGAATCAGCTGGGTGCTCTAGGGACTCTCTCTATACAGAACAGAAATCCTAGGGTTTCCTTGAAGTGGTACAAGAAATTAACATTGTGGGTTTGTGAATGTGGGTGAGAAGAACTTGTTACTAAATTACAATTTAGATAAGTTTCATTTTTGTGCAGTATGTTACCTTCCATTTGCTGTCCAGTTGTTCAAACTCAGGATGCTATCACACAAGAGCAGTGCGTTCCCAGAATAATTTTGTAGCACCTCTCACCCCACTTGGGACATTTGGCAAGGTCTAGTGTGCTTTGGATTATAACTTTAGGCAAATGTTACTGGCATCTATTATACAGCGTCCAGGAATTCTGCTAAAATTCTACAATACATAGACAGCTCTGCTGCAAGAAAGAATTATCCTGCTTGAAAAGTCAACAGTGACACAGTTGAGAAACATGAAACAGAGATTTGTACAGTCTTCTGAAAATCTTGCTTGAATTAACTGTAGGAAATCTCAGTCAAAATGAGATCTCACCTATTTTTCCCCTCCTTTCGTGGAGCCCCCTCTACAGTGTAATCTCATTTATCACATTTTGGCAACTCTAAGAAAATGTTTTCTTACTGGGCTAGCATGGCTATTAGCTCACAGGGGGTCGTGTGCTCTATGACCCATGTTCACTCAGGACTTCAAATGGAAGTGATTATGTTTTCTAAATCCACCACACAAGAGAGCAGCAGGAGAAGACAAGGCAGTTTATCTTTACCTAATACTTCAGAATCTGAAATCCTTTTCTCTGTCAGTCTAATCTCAGTTGCTGTCTGTGTCAACATCACTTGTATCTCTGCCTTTTCCTCCAAGTTGACTTTTCCTCCTTTTTTGCCTTTTCTCTGATTTTCACATGTTATTTCATTCTTCATCCATGTGTTTTTTGTGTGTGTTCTATGTTTACCTTTGTCCATGTGCATCACTTCTCAGGGCTGTCTTTCCTTTCCTTCTTCAGTTTTTCTTTCTCTCTTTCCTTTTCTTCTTCTGTTTTCTCTTTCACATACCAATAAAACTAAAGCATGAACTAAGGCTTTGTAGTTCTTATTAAATGAAAATTTTATTTTTAAGTGTTCATTTTATTAAAAGAATACATCAATTTATTTACTTTAAAAGATCTTTAAAATTTCTAATAAATACTGTTTGGGGGGCTGGAGATTTAGCTCAGTAGCATAAGCGCCTGTCTGGCAAATGCAGGGTTGTGAGTGATCCCCAGTACCAAACCGCCCCCCCAAAAAAAAACCAAAAATAAAACTGCTTTTCTTCATTATCTCAACCATGAAGCATGGTTCTATGATTAACAGATACAAATGTACATATTTCTACATAAACATCGATTATATTTAATTAGATGCAGGTTTCAGTGTATTTACTTCCAACCCTGACAAAATTTACTTATGAAACACACACACACACACACACACACACACACACACACACCACATTACATTGAGATTCTGAAGGATTTGTTAATGATAGTAGTGTTAGGCCCTCTTCAGACTTATTTATAAAACCATATGGGCAAGAAATTCTTTTACTGACTCAAATGATCGGAGAAGATAGCAGACCGTTTCTTCTATGTGTTGGGCTGACACTGGTTACAGATGTCTTGAGCTTGCATTAGCTCCAGTCTTCAGTTCTGAGTAGATTTACAGGTTGAGTGTCCCAACACGCAAGTAGATTTTGAATGGTTACAAGTCCCCCAGACTTGGAATGTGTTTAAAACTTTGTAATCTATTTTACCTTCCCCATCATGGCAAAGGCAAACACTGAGTTGAAAGGTGATTTTCTGGTTAAGTGTGCATCTCCACAGTTACTCTGCATTAGGGAATGAGCTGTCCAACCTGAACTGGGCCATGCTCTGGGACTATACATGAGCTCAAGCATCAAGAGCTATTGCTGACACTTTACTGGATGAAAATACATCAGATTTATAACATGTCATGCTTTAAACATGAATTTAAAAATCAAATAATGTTGCACTGTTTCATTATCACAACTATCACAATGATCACCAAGCAAACCTCAGCATTTCATCCGCAAGTAAGTTTTGGGTTGGCCGTGACAGCTGCTGAAATGGCATCGGGAGACATGCATGAAGGTGTATGCCTAACTCATTATGAAGCAGCACTAGCATAAGTAGTGGCTCTCAGGCTGCTAGGTGATTAAAACTTAGTAAGGTTACAACTTCTAAAAACATGGGGGTGGAAGGATGGCATGTGGGGATGACCTTTGAGAGAGACATTCCGAGTTTCAGACCTAAAGTAACTGACAGAGTGCATGCACCATGGGGGTCTGGTAGGAAGGCATTAAAAGGCCTCCCTGCTGGATGAGGAATAGCTTTCATTTTTTTTCATTGCTAATTGATGACTTTCTCTATTGTTTTAAAAGAAATCTTCTTATGGCTGTAGCATTTAAAAGGCTGCTATTCATGTGTAGACAGAATCTGACAGCAGGAATATTCAGGATGTAGTAGGCACACCACGAAGATAACAGAGCTATTCTCTTTTAAATCTATTTCTTTGCCATAAAATTTACTTTATGAAGATATGCAATCTATTTTTTGCTGCAATTCTGTCTTAAAACTTTACTTCAGATATTTCCAGCCTTAACTAAATGGCCCACGTTATAAAGCTTCCTTTCTCTCGGTCCCCCCACCCGCTCCTTTCCTTTGGAGCACTAATGGCAATTTTTGTCTCCACTTTAGATAATGAACAGGATGAGAGAGCGGCAGGTTTCAAGAGGATCTGGGCTATCAGTTGACAAAAACAATGAAAGGGAACCTGGAGTGCTTCCCGGTTTCCTGCTACTACTTCCTCCAAAGGGGGTGCTGGAACCCTTCATTTACCTCAGAGACACGCCTTTTGGAAGTTCCTGGTCAGTATGCTTAAGACATATTAAATAGTATTTTAAAAGAAAAGATTTATTTCTTCTTCAGGTATTAAAACGAAGGCAGCTTGGATGTTAATCAAATTAACCGGTTCACAATTTAGGGTTCTATGACCTGGACAAAAGCAATGCAGACCATTTATGTGACAGGCAGTAATACAGTCCATATGCCTCATGGCGCAGGCTATACAGACAGACTTAGCAAATATTTTTCTCCCTGTAGATCGTCTATCACAGTCTGAAATGAGCAACAGTATTTCTCAAAGATCTCTGACTAGTCTTACTCAGTGTTGAAATGGCATGGAGAGAAGGTCCTTATCCGATCCTTCAAGGGCACTCCTGTTAGATATACTTCTGTTTTCCATGAAATTTACTGATATTCTACAAGCCTGCCATGTACCTTTCTTTAAAACATTGTTATAACTAGTGTCACTTATCACATCATTTTACATTGTTGTTTAGTCAAATTATTTTTGTAAGTCTTTTTTTTTTTTTTGTACCAGGGATTGAACTCACGACCTCACATTTGCCAGATGGATGCTTATGCCACTGAGCTAAACCCCCGGCTTCAAATTATTTTTGAAAGTGAAAAATACAAGAAATAAAAATAACAATCACTAATATTCCTGTCACCTAGTTACAAGTTTCAGTTTTAAAAGAAATGCTAGCCAGGCATGGTGGCTCATGCCTATAAGCCCAGCACTCAGGAGGCTGAGGCAGTAGGACTGCTGTGAGTTCGAGGCCAGCCTGGGCTACAAAGTGAGTTTAAGGCCAGCCTGAGCTGCATAGTGAAACCTTGTCTCAAGAATGAAAAACAAAATGTTATTTTTGTTAAAATAATGTAGTTTTGTTGTACAGAACTGAAAAATAATGGGAAAAATAAAATCAAGAAAAAGTAACAAGTCCTCATTTTGAGATAAACCCCATTCGTCTAAGCAAATATTATTCCAGACATAATACAGATAAATAATACAAAAATAATTTTAACAAGTATTGGATTATTTTGAAGTCATCTATAATAGATGACTTCAAAATAAAAAAGTATCAATTTTGCTTTTAGTTGAAATCAAGGAATGAAAAAGAGACAGAAATGAAATTAAGGGAGCTTCTGAGTCCCAAACACACTGCCTGTAATAAAAGATTTTTAAAAGAAAGTCCTTATAAGGAAAAATATCATAAAAATGATGATGACTTCAGAGTCATTATATTTAGTGAAGCAATATGTTTATGATTTTACACAATTGAAGTCCTGCCATGAAAAAGAGGAATTTAGCACTTTCAACACATTTTTCTCAACTTTCTTGCTCATATGTCTTTGTTCTTATTTCTTATAAAATTGGTTTTTAATATTTCCACAATTATAAAATTCACACACAGGTTTGCAACCTTAATACTGTCAGTTGTTTGGCAATTTTATATCAAAATGAGTCAGCTTCATGCATAAAAGATTTTTTTTGTTATTGTTTTCACTATTCTGTCTCAGTGTAATATATAGAACATTGCAGACACTCAAATAATTATTCAGTGTATTTGTATTTATCTCATCAGTATTTAATTAACTGAATGGACAAATACCTATCGTTTCTAAAATTATTCATTATTCACTTCATGACTTTTAATACACAGGGCTCCCTCAGTTCACAAACTTGATCTTTTCTATGATTCCAAAAGAGTGGCCATGTTCGTGTTTATCTGGGAAAGATGGTCATGTGTGTTTGTTACCCACTGCGGAGTTTACCAACAAAAACAAAATTTTTCCAAATGCTTCTATCCCTGATGTTTTGACACCAATGCCATTTCTGGGTCAGTCTGTGTTGCTTTATGGGGCTTTTGAGATACGTTGCATTGTTGGTCTCACCATATTTCTACCAATTATTTCTGGAGAGCAGCCATCTTGTTTAGGACAGTTTAGATAGAAGCAAATAGGTTTTATCCCTAAAATGCACATATTTAGGCTTTATCCCTAAAAAAGTATATGCTTTTCTTTCGGGATGCCTTTAGATGGTAGTATCTGTATTAGTAGCATTACCTGTATTAGTAATCTCTGTACTAGTAGTAGTAGTATTTGAATATTCTCATGAGATTTGGCTAGGCTGCAGATCTGTGGCTGCCTTAATTGTGCTTAGTGTACCACAGGAATCAAACACCTCTTTGCATTCAGGAAGAGCACTGAGACACTGGAGGGCTTTTATTAATGTGCCCTGAACTTGAAGGGATTCCTTCGTGCTGTTCCGTGAGAAGGATCTGCCTCTGTGTGCTGCATCAGTGGTGCAGTCTGTCAGTCTGGTGGTGGAGAGTGGCATTTTAGCCCTTCTGATGAAGCTTGAGTCTCAGGCATGGCCCATTGCCGTGGGTGCCAGTGCAGTGACCTTTTTAGTGCTCATGCTACTCCCTCAGTTGCAGTTCTGGCCCATTGTGCATTTTTGCTACTACCTCAGGGTAAAGAATTTTTTTTCTCTCCTCTTCTTGCAGCATCAGTATTTTTTGCAGTGCATAAGAAAAACAGATTGCTTTATTATTTCCTTGAAAACTAAATCATCTTCCATAGAGATGGTGAGTGAGTCCCAGAGGAGATTTTGATCCTCCCTAGAGCAGCAATTTTTCTGTTCCCTGGACTCGATACCTCAGAACTCTCAACAAGTGAGGATCATAGTCAAAAATCAGAAAGCAAGTGCTAACTGCTCTTGATTCTGTAACCTCAGCATGACATGCTCTCTTCATAAATGATTCTTCACTGCTTGAGCTGAATTTTTCTCTGGTTTTGGGCTATCTACTTCAGGAAATGAAGTCCATGCCTTAGATGCAAATGGGGCCTTTCTCTTTGTAAATCTGCCTCCTTCAATCTTCCAAGCAGAAGCTAGAAGCTGGTCTTTCCATCTAAAACATTGTTATTTTTATCTTTGAGGTTCAATTGTTCAACACAGTATGTTTTGGTGTGATTGTTCTATGTCAGATTTTCCTGTATGCTCTTCTAATCTGCAATATTTTGCCAAGGAACTTTTCTTAAAACTACATCACTGAATAAAACCTGTGCTTTATTCCTTTTATGGAAGAACTTTTACTACATGGGTATCTTTGTCTCTTTTTCAAAAAGTTACTCATTCCTATCTAAATTCTTGAAACTCAGTTATTTACTTTGATAATAATAATATGTTCTCTATCTTGGTATTTCTAATTTTAAAGGTCTCTGCTTTGCTGTTTTTTTCCTTCTAATCTAAATTTCTTGCCAGGAAAGTAGGGATGATAGATTGTATCTTAGTTGGTTAAGTTGGTGCAAAATACCATCAACTGGGTTCCTTATAAACAACAGAAATTCATGTCTCAATTCAGAGAGCAAAGCAGAACAGATTCAGTTTCTGGTGAGGACCTGCTTATTGCTTCACTGACAGCCATCTGCTTCTTCTGCCCTCACATTGTAGAAAGAAGAAAAGAATCCTTCTAGGGCCTCTTTTATTTTATTTTTTTTTAATTTTGTAGAATTTTTAAAAATTAACTTATTTGTTTTATTTCAAAGAGTAGGGCCTCTTTTAAAAAGATACTAATCCTACCATGAGAGCTCAGTCTTTATGATGTGATCACCACTCAAAGGTCCCACCTCCAAATACTATCACAGTGGTGTTCAACTTCATTGTCTGAATTTTGGGGAACCACAATTATTCAAACCATAGTGGATGACTTTAGTGTTTAGTTTTCTGCCTTCATGCAGCACTTTGTGTCTTTCTTTTATTTTTATCTAGTTTTAATTTTACTAAGTTGATGTACTTATTGAGTTTATATAACATGGAGCAATTATGAGGAAATGGATATTTTCTGTAAGATATGTTCTTTCCCATTTTTTATGTTTTTTCTTGTTTGGCACATTTCTTTCTCTACTTTTTTAAAAAAGCATAATATAATTTTGTGGTAAATTGTCACACTATTCAAAATCTGAATAAAACCTTTATCTGCCTGTCTCATGAGTACCCACTGCATAGTATATAGGACACTAAAACTTTTTGTGAACTGGACTGATAATATCCTTCCATCCCATTAGGAGTATATATATATAAACACACACACACACACACACACACACACACACACACACTTTTATTTACTGTGTTTGGATTAGGCAATTATCCACTAGCAATTATTCACTTTCCCAACAATAAGACCTAAGAGTCGTTCTCAATTGTTGATTCTTCCCTTTCTTTCATCTTCAAGGGATTTTCATAGTGTTTATGAAAGATAATGATGATTGGCAGTGGTAGTATGGCTTATAAAAAAAGATAAGTTTGGGAAAGACTTCTGATTTATTATGAACTTGATCAGATAATTTAAATGACCTAGGCTCTATTTTCTTTATTTTAAAATGCAGATAAAATTAGCTTATACTATAGAAAAGTGATAAGTATGTATTTTTGTGTCTTAGTCTTTACGTATGTCCTCTACATGATGACTAAGACATAGTAAGTGCCTCAAAAATTGTCATTCTTATTGTATATTTTAAGTTGACTGATGCACCAAGAGTCACAAAACTAGTAACTAGCAGATATGAAATTTGTAACTAGACTATCTAGGTTACAACTTCACATCTATTTTTCTTATTGTTCTACACTGTTTCACAAGTAGACTAGAAAAAGCAGCATACTGGATGGTAATCACACGCTAATCAAGCAGAGTCAACATATTTCTGATTTGCATGCACAAAGTTTATTTCTTTGGCAGACAGAAAAGAGAATGTTTCCACATGAACATTTCAACTCCTTCTGGTCATTATATCTGAGTTTTTCTTGACTTCTCTGTGACTTTGCTATACTTTCTATGATGGTTTTCTCAGAGCTCATCCCTCTCACCTACAATATATTGAAAAATCAGGCAAGCCAAGCCTTGTGGTCACAGATTTTATTTGTCCTGTCTGGATTCATGGGCAGACCATCAAAAGCACAGTGATTTTATGCCCAGGAAGCCTCAAGAATCATAGATCAGTTAGCAGACAGGCTGTGAAACATGCAATGTTATGATGATCTATGTTGTACTATCATATGAAATAGATTGCATATATAATGCTCATCAGTGTGGAGTCATCTGGGAGAGCATCTGTTGAATTTTTGTTTGCCAGCTTGAGCAAAAGTTATTGCCAAAAGGTTGGCAAAGGCACTTATGTTCTTATTGTATGAAACAAATTTACACTTTTTACTGTGACTCCTGGAGTGAAAAGGAATCTACATCCTCCTCCCTGTAGAAGTAACCACAGGGCCACACCCAGGATTCTACACTCCACTGAAGACACGCCATATGTCTTGGGATCCTCAAGGGGTTTGATGGCAGAGAGCTTCATACTAATGGAGTCATTTCCTTTAATGCAAAAGCACAGCTGGAAAATATTCTTCTTAAGTAATAAGAACATCAAAGTGTGCATTTTAATGTATTCCTAAAGATATGATTCTACAACTATGGTACGTGAATGATTTTTAGGGGACCACACAAATCTATTGATAAAAAGAGAGACAATGAGATAAAGCCTACACTATTGTAGTTTTTTTTTCCCTGATCATATTTCACATAAATTTCACATGTATGAAGTAAATAATTCATTGTGAAATGTATCCCCAGAAATACATTTTTAAAGAAATTTATCACAGCATAAAATTTTAGGATTAGGCAAAACTACAGCTCTTTAGAAATTAGTAAATTATAGCTTTCATTTCATTCATAGGATCAGAAGTAAACCTTATTCTCATGATTTTCAGTACAACATAGGACATATATATTCTTTTCTGTCTGTCTGTGACTTGAAAGACTCTTACAAAGTAAATCACATAGATGAAATAAAGCACAATTTGAGATTAAGAATCTTATTTTTTGTTTACTAGCATTTTTATCACCTAGAAATGATTGTGCACTAGAGAAATACTCCTTAATACACGTTATAGCTCTGTGTATTTTCCATAAGCTATTTTCCATAAGGATGATAACTTTTGTTCAATTATTTCTAGCAGTAATTTCCAGCAATATATTAACCTTTGACCGATTTTTTTCCTCACAGTAAGTATCCTAATCAGATCAATTCAAATTGATCTTTTGTACTTATCTTAGAAAAGTGGTTTTTTTTTTTACTTAATAGGATATTTTAAAGCTCTCTGACATGATCCTTTTTAATAACTATTTCTGATTCCCAGGTGATAGAAGATATTTTTGAGTCTTTCAGATTTTTAAATAATACCTTAAGTCTTAGTGGAAACTTATTTTTCCTTTGGGGCTTGCTTATTAAACAGGAAAAAAAATCCCAATATTCTGATATACTTTCCTATAGTGATGCCTGTAAGTAGATTTTAATCACAAAATTTGCAAAAATATATTTTCTTTAGTAGTAAGGGTCTATTTTGAAACATCTTAGCCACAGATGAATTTGGAAACCGTTTCTTTTTGATTTGTCATTGTATTATAAATGTCTTGTCATAAGGCAATTGTGCATGGCATAATCTTGGTGAGGATTGCTCTCTACCAGTGCTGCAAATATATTCATCTTTCCTATTGTCAGTTTCTAAACATAATGTAACATGATATCTTGTCCTAATTAGTTTCACCTCCTTTCACTAATCTTGAACCTCATAGAAACTTACTTCATTTCTGTATTTTAGAGAAAGATCAGATGGTTGACATAATACTACATTATAAAATTCTCTTCTTATTTGCTTAGATAATCTTATTTGAATCAATTAACATTTAATTCTGTTTGGAGATTAGGAATTGTATTATATATATATATACACACACACACACACACACAATTATATGTGTTGTGATATTAATGCATAGATAGATAATAGAAAGATAGGCATGTGGATTTCCCTGAGGAAAGATTTGACAACACATTTTGAGTAAGAGGCCATTTAAATGTTTGAGAAATACTGTGTATACTATCTCAGTCCCTCAAGAAATCTATCAAAATATAAATGCAATTCAACAACTTGGAGATCTAAACAAATTTATTGTAACTATGATAAAGTTGGCAAATGCCCAATAAGTGACTTGGTATTTTAAAGAACTATTACTTTCTGGTCAATTTTAAGAGAAATGTTAAATTATACACCTTTAAGTAGCAATTAGTAAATTATGTATCAAAGTTTATTTGACGATAGCTAAATAGTTATTTTTACAGCCAAGAATTGTTGCTAAAATAAAGGTGAATTTCATTCATTCCTGTGTCTGGCCCATTATCAGCTTGTATTCTTACACTAATGTGCTTGCAAATGTTATGGATAAGGTGCTTTAAAAATAATGGTTAGCCCTTTATACACAAACTAAAAGAAGCTTAAAATTAATAGCCAATGGAATGTGCTCATTCAAATAGATTTAGTCTACAAAGTTATTAAAATACCATACTTTCTTTCCATTTCTACTACATTAAATTCTGGCTCAAATATACTGCAAATCATCTTCCTTGTACTTTTATGTAGGTATGATTTCACCAAGAAAAGAAATGAATTTATATGCAATAGTAGAAGTCAAAGCTTTGAGGATTAAAGAACTTATTTAATACACTTTGATATAAAAAGTTGAAAACCTTCTGTTAGAAAAAGAATAGCAAGTAAAATGTGTGCTCTGTGGCTATATTATTAAAGGGGATACTAACTAGATAAAAATCTTATGTATTATCATCAGGAAGAACCAGTATAATTAAGATTGTACATAATTCAGAAACCAGAGAGAATCTTTGGGATTTTTGATGTTACTCATATATACCTAACCATTGGAGATTTTCTCTACCAGCTATCTTCACATCACTCCTTCCTGCAAGCCAAAGTTAACAATTAAGGGATGGTTATTTTCTCTACTCTCAAGAAAGTCTTAGCATTTAGTGGTTATCAATTTCATGTGAGTTACAAATCTAAAACTGGATTTCTTTTCACAGTGCCCACTCTGATAACCATTTGAAACAACTGAAGAACTGGCAAAGAAACAGATATGGTGACAGGTTTCTCATAAAAATATTGGAAGCTAAGCCTATCATTTCAATGCCATCCAGTAGAATTGCTGCTGTTAATGCTTTGAGAAATAGAATATGAGTTCTCATGTAGATTTTTAGTGAAAAAAAAAAAAAGAAAAATGAAAAACAAGAGTTTAAAGACTTTTGAAATCTTCATTAAAATGTGTTTCAGAACACTGAAAAGAGCTTACATTAGAGAAAATTACAGCATGGTATTTGAGAAAAAAACTATATTTAGAAAACCTTGCTGTAAACAGCGAGGAAGAAATATGAGCATAAATTAAGGGGCAAAAGAATCACATGAAGATTTATTTCAAGATGAGGGATCCAGGCAAGAGATTATTTGAAGACATAGTAGTCACTGAAGTAAAAATGATGAAAGATTTTGGTGAGAAGAGAGGATAATTGAGTGTGGAGACCCCAAAGGAATTGGAGTAGATAGGATTTGGGAAAACAGATGGAAAGGCGTGCTTGAAAGATCTCTTTTGGTTACAAGTGATTGAAACTCGATTTGGTCTAATCAATAAAGAGTGAAATAAAAGACAGATATAGGAAATAGGGAGACATATCTTTTCCAAAATGGAAAGGGACCAAAAGATGGAGGGAAGGGGTAAATGGGGGAGACGATGAAAAAAGATGTAAGATAAGTTACGTGCATGTACCAACTCTCTACAAGGAATATAATCATTGTCTGCTGGAAACATGTAATAATAAAAGAATTAAACATTTTTTAAAAGAGAGGAACTTTATTGATGTATATAATCAAAGTACTCTACTGTCTTCCTAACCCTTCCTCCTGCTCCTCATCTGCTACAATGTTTCAGTTTTAGTCTTTGTAACTAACTTTATGGAAAATATAACAAATCATGATTGATGAGCTGCTCTTAAATCCATATCCTTGCAAATTCTCATACTGAGAGGAAAGGCTGTATTTTTGAAAATTACAATGTTAGCTCAAATTGATTCATATACTCTGGAACAAATGACCTGGGCTTCTCCCTAACTAGGGGGGGACACAGTACTTTTTCAGTCCCTGCTATCGTGGTCTGTCAACCAAACACTATTGCCCCGACTGAAAGGCACGGTGATCAATTCAACTCGGGACAAGTGCATTTCTCTAAGTATATTTGTATCCAAGAAAATGGCAGAGCTCCAAGTTAAAACCTTTCCTAGAACACAGGGAAAGGTTCTGGGTAACACAGTGCCTTTCTATTAGGGTAACTGTTAGGCAGTGGCAGCCACAGTGATCTGTGGCTCTTATGATCACAGCTCATAATCACGAGTACGTACCTGTTTGGCTGGACTGATGGATTGTGTTGGTTTTGATTACTAGAGCCTTTGCTGTAATTGGTAGAAAGACTTTTTAAAAAATTTAAAATATTATTACTACTATAGGACTTATTTTAGATATAAATTATGCATCATATAACTTACGATAGTAAAGAAGGAGAAAAGAATGCCTATTGAGACAGAGATTTAAATCCTTAGAGGGAAGAAAACAAGAACTCTTTCCAGATAGGAGGTGGAGAATAATGTATTGGCAGGCCAATTTTATTTTAAAGATACATAGTAACACTATAAATGAACACAAGAGTAATAGTTGGAAGTAGCTGTTTTGGGTGATATATAGTCTTTGTTTCACTTTGAACTTGCAAGAATTCTTGAAGTAAGCATTAGTATTATTTTATGGCTGGAGAAACTGAGGCTTGGGAACTCTTGAGACAGGGCATTATGACCTGGTGGTGTTATACAAAATCTGCCTTCTTATCACTGTATTTTTCTACCTCTACTCAGAAATGAGTCAGTAACATTGCACTTTCCTTCTTCATCTGTCTCATTTTTTAAATATAAAGGGTTTTTTTGTGTGTGGGGGGGGAACTTTTAGATATAAAGAAAAATTGCAAAGGCAGTTCTGAGTGCCCATGTACTCTTCACTCAACATCCCCTACATTAATATTATATGAAATCACACTATATGTTTTGCTAATGTTTCTGCTAGTATACTTTTTTGCTTATAGGATCCAACCCAGGGTACTCCACTGCAATGAGTTGCCCTCCGTTTTTCCCATCTTTCTGTCTCTTTAATCTTGCTTCATCTCTCCAGCCCTCTGATCATACCTGCTTTTTGTCAGTTTTCCTTCCTACCCTCTTATCGTTGAATTTTATCTATTTCCTACCAAATTGGTGCAACTTAAAAAAGAAAATGTGTTGATGCATGCTGAACTAGCATGGAAATTTATGGCAACCTTACAAAGAGTACTACCACAATATGAATTATTTTTGTTATTGTATGAAAAAACTGAAAAAATGATGTCAGATCTATATCAATTCAGCTACCTTTAGAATCATGACCTGAAGGCATTTTTTGTCAATTACCAGTTGAACTCTAGTTCTTTATAAAAACAAAATATTTTTTGAAAAGCACATTTAGAATTGAATTTCCAAACTGTGAAAATTTTGCTTCATTCCATGCTCTTAAGATGTTAATCCCTGTGACCTGTGATTACACATATTTGTTTCTGGACTCAAATATGATTATTTTGGTAGTTTGCTCTAAAGATGACTTAGAATGCCAGAGTACCTAAATACAGTTATAAGGTCAAAGCAATAGGTAAAAATATTCTATTCTAATATTAAAGTAAAGGCAGAAAACCTAGCATATCAGTAGCAGGTGCTGCATTTGATCAGAAAATTTTTACTGGGAAATTTTCAAAAATTTTTGAGGTAGAAGGTGATGCCTTAAAATGAAAATAATCATAAACGAGAGTAGAAGAGAGAACAAAACTGTTCAGACACGATGACTTTAGGGCATCTCACTTAAAGATCACAATACTGTAGAGAAGTAACAAGATTTAGAAAAAGGAAAACTGTATTTCACATTGCATAAAACGGGAGGCCTTTTAATTTCCTTACCTTTTACGCAAAAATAAAGTGATCCTGTGAGCTAAAAAGTAGATATTGCCAAATGAAGAAGTATTTCAAGCCAATGTTACTTTCCCTCAAAAACGATAGAGGAAATCAGTTAACTTGTTTAAGGTGACATACATAAGTGATGATGCAGCTCACAGTGAGCCTCCAGGGACGTGCTGCTCTGTAATTAGATTGGCACCCTTCACAAAGTCGCTTTCTCGCTTGCTCGCACTCTGAATCTTTTAATTCAGTTAACTTATAAGTGGTTTTCAAAAGCCCTACACACATTAAAATCTTTCTATCCCATGAGCCCTGCAATTTAATATGCATGAAAATTACCACTGTCTTTTGCTTTTTTTCTTTTATTTTTTTCCAAGACACTAACTTTCCCTTGTTCATACTGATAGGGCTTGCAAATTGCTGTAGCATGATTTCAACATGTGGATTAATTATATTGTAAGGTCTCTACAGCAGTGTATGTCCTGTTGGGCCTGGAAGCTACTGCTCATGTGTTCGCTTTACTTGGTGCTTCCAGTGGCGTTAGGCCATAGTTAGAGAACTCCTTAATACACAAGGTGGAGGGTCGCCAATAGCAGACTCTTGGGAGCATACAGAGACTCTTAGGTAGGATGAATACTCATTAATTGAATCAAAAGGGAAACAATTCCAAAGAAAATAATAAGAAAAAAGCATGCATCTGTATCTCACTGTAATCATTGTCTGTGTGGGCAAAGAGTGAATATAAAATTGCTCAAGACTTCCAGAGAGAGGCAAAAGTTTTCCTGTGTGATTTAGATGTTGTTTAATGTATTAGTAAGTGGCATCAGTTGGGAATGAGAAGGTGTGGTATTTTGTGCTTGCTTTTTTTCTTTCTTTCTTTCTTTCTTTCTTTCTTTCTTTCTTTCTTTCTTTCTTTCTTTCTTCCTTCCTTCCTTCCTTCCTTTCTTCTTTCTTTCTTTCTTTCTTTCTTTCTTTCTTTCTTTCATTCTTTCTTTCTGCCTTTCTTCCTTTCATTCTTTCTTGATTTTGAGACTGGATCTTGCAATGTAATTTAGGCTGATCTTGAGCTCACCAAGCAGATCAGGCTATCTTTGAACTCATGACAATCCTCCTGCCTCAGCCTCCTGAGATTACAGGTGTGTACGACCATGCCCAGCTTGTGTATGCTTTTATCAAGTGGAAAAGAGCTACATGGTTGATGTTATCCATTGTGTTGAAAATCTTTAATATTCACTGGGCCAATACCATGAGGGCAATGATCTAATTCAGGCTAGAGATCAAGATATTTTGACAGAAAGATTAGGTTACATTCTTTGGTCATTTACAAGGAATCTCACTTGATAGGGCTTCACTTTCATAATTAAAATACATCCCACAGGCTCTACCTCCTAACACCATCACATTAGAGATGAAACTTTAGCACAGGCATCCAGAGGTAACACATTCTGTCCACAAGGGGAAGCCTGATAAGCATGCAGAATGTCAGACTCCACTTCTGACTTACTGTTCCAAATTCTGTTTTTTCATAAGATCTCCAGATGATACATCTGCACATTAAAGTTTGAGAATCACTTTGGGATAAACCTTACAAAATTAATCTTAAGATTTATTATCCAATTTATGAGCCCAAAGATATCTCTAAAATGAAGGCAAAGCAGGAATGACTGAGATATTCCAATATATAACTGAATTAAATTCACTAGTGTGAATTGTAAATTTTGGCATATATGCTTATCCAGAAAACATGAGCTGCTAAAATTTGAAGATTAGAATCCTTGGTATGCTAATACAGTTCCCAGTGTCAGATTCTGAGGTGGAGTGTGGATTGGGCACCTTTTTCTTTAACATCTTTATAGAAACAGAATCATGGAAAAACAATTAGCTGTGGATGGAATTACACAAGAGATGAGGAGGAAGGCAGCTGAAATGGAGAAAGGAGATGCACTGTTTTATTTTAGAGATAGTAATGGGCTGTAGAGCAGTGTATGCACATCTGAGCCTGCAGATAACTTTTAATATGAGCTGGCAGAGTCAGCCATGATCAGGCTTAGCAGTGACTTCCGTGAGTCACTGGCGAGGGTAGTGCATGGGTGGATGCGAGAGGGGCACTGGCAAATAAAGAGGTCTCATCTCTATCTTCCTTTCGTCTCTATCTTCTCTGAAGACCAAACTGGTAAGCTTTCTTTTCTTTTCCTGAAAGTTAAGTATCCTTACTTTTACAAGAGACAGAATTCTTCCAGTGCTTAATAGTTTTTGAAATAAAAACTTTATTTCTTCCTCAAATGTTTTTGGTTTCTATAAATTCAATGCCTATGATTTCCAAAATCTAAATTCTTTCTCTGTAATGAGTCCAGTTAATAGGAGTCAGAAGCAAAACCTCAGCATTGTTTTTTGGCATAAGCACAGAAAAAGCACTAGCAAAAAGGGATATATGAGAGAAAGGTAAGGTGAAACTAAAGTGTCATAAGGTGATCAGAAAAGCAATGTAAAAAAAAAAAAAAGATTGTTTGGCCATAACTAGCTAAAGGAGAGAGGCTACCACATTTGGCATGTTATGTTCCCAATCTCACTTGCTTCATATTTGAATGTAAGGGTTTACTTGGCTTCATTCCTCCTGACAATCAGTAGAAAACACAGGCCTCCTGAATTGTAGCAGGTAAAGCAGCAGACTCAGTTTTGCTTTTTTTCTCTTTCCTCACCACCTTCTGCTGAAAGAATGAGCTGAACACCACTTCAGAGGACTTGCATGGGAAAGGTTATGGTGTTTTCATTCTCACTGGGCTCAAGTTTCGAATTGCCTACTTCACTGTGCCTTCAGGGAATGCAAGAAAATGGCCAAAATGAGTAAGAATTTGAATCAGCAGCAAACCATGTTATGCTCAGTTCTTCACATTTATGAAATGAAACCATTTTCGGCATCCTGTCTGCCCTGATATAACATGATAAATTTGGATTATATGTCAATTATCCAAATTTACTTCTCTGAGATTTCTCCTTTGAATATGAATGAAAATTGTAATCCAAAACTTTCTTATGCACAAAACTTCCCGTAAGAGCTATGTATTCACTTCAGCTTTGAGCTGTTTCATTTTACCATACATCGTCTCTTCTCAAGGTCATCTGTTTTACTACATCACTGGATATGAAGTGGGGCTTTGGGTTCTGTTTAATCAAATTTCATGCTCTGCTGCCTCCATCTTATGGGCTCTTTGCTAATTGATCAAGTTTTCAATTAAAGTCTTCTATCTTTGTTTTAATTCTTTGTTAACGTTTTTATTCCATTAGATGATTTCATGAGATCTAAACTGCTACAAATCCCTGTCATCAACCCGCATGATCAGACCAATGTGGACTTGCTTTTGAATTGAGGAAATATTCTTTTTTCTATTTGACTTCATCCCATTTTTCATAATGAGATTTCTTCTTCTTTCTGGGTTTGTCATTTAGAATCTTTACATTTTTGATTTAGTTGTCCAGGAAGAGATTAGTTTACTTCATGTGTTATCAGGATTATTTTCTTTAATCTGTCATTGTGCACTTTTCAGCTATTTTGTTCAGTAGCAATTAAGCAAATTGGAATTATAGTCTCCTAAGCAGCAGCTAAAAAATGGCTATAGTTAATAAACGATGAGGCTGTGATATTCCCTTTTAGGTAGGGTGCTTCTCAGTGAGGTCTTTCTAATGAGCTGTAACATTACTTGATTACCAACCTATTTTATTGTTTCTATAGATCAGTTAAGTGCTAACACATTAAATACATGTAGCAGCACATCTCTCTGGTTACACTGATTGCTCACTTTTATACTTAATAAGGAAAGTTTCATACCAAAGCTGTAATAAATCAAATCTACCTTGAAAGTCATTAATGGATAGTCTATTCTAATAACATAGTTATTAAAATCAATACTTAAAAGAACAGCAAAATGTACCAACAGAATCAATGCAAACAAGTTTTGTCTATGAGAGCTTAGCTCACTGCAGAATAATCCTTAATTCCAAAACATGAAATTTAAACTTTAAGTTTTATATTTTCACCGCTGTGGGAGAAATTCAGACAGTACTGCTGCGTGGAAGACTTTGTAATGCATGACAAGCTGCGCTAAAGGTTTATTGTTTAGCGGTTTTACAATTTGAAATTCTCAGTTTATGATAATCTTCAAATAAAGTGTGACAGCCTGTGAAATACATTTCTTTTACCCATTTAAAATGCAAAAACCAGACATACTTTCTCATCTTGGTTACCCGCCTCTTCAAGAAAAGGAGTTGCCAAGACTGTGCCAGTGGCCCACACTTGTTCAAAGCCCACTGTTGATCCTTCCGGCAGTGAGTTTCAAAGTACCTAACATGTTATTTTGACAAGCATGCTTTAGATAGTGAGAATCTAGTCATTACTTTGATAATATTTTCAAATTATTTTACAGATTCTTTAGTTTCCATTTGCTTCCTGATAAAAATTCAGCTTATTGAAAGAATCAAAAATGTCAGAGGCAGGGCTGTACATCCAGCACTTTGTGAGGCTGAGACGGGAGGAGGATTGCAAGTTGGACAACTTAGTGACTTAGTGAGACCCAATCTCAGTAAAATACTTTACTGAAAATACTTTAAAAATCTAAGATCAAATTTTAAAGATAGGTCAGGGTGGGAGTCAGTGGTTTGATGTTAATAACCAACAAACCTCCACAGAAATTGTAAAAACTAAAAACATTAACTTGTGAAATAAATTTGAAATATGTGTATGTTTGCAGAACCAACAACTATGCATTCAGGCAAATGTGCACTTAAGGGTCTTTACTGGGTAGCGAATAGAAACTGATTGAAGGAAAAAACTGTGCAACCCACTTTAAAACTTTCCTGTATTTTAGGTGGATATGTCCGTATGAAATTTTTAAAATCTTACCGGTGCATGTTGACAAGAGTCTAACTTCCCAATTTATAAGCATAATCTGAGTCCCCAGATATAAATAAAGCTGTTCAACTATCCTAGCAATTGCTTGTCTTAACAAAAATCATTGTGTTTTAAAAATTTATGATAAGTTATACCTGATCAAATTGAACATTACTATATCATACATTCAAAACCTGTTTTATCTAAGAATGTGAACTATCAGTTGAAAAGGCATTTTCTTCTACTTTCTACTGTTTTTAAGGCATTGGTTTCTTTGGGAGAGCAGCTTCACTTGGGAACACCGCCCATATTCAGTAGATGTGCAGATTCCTATCCAATAGATCTGCAGAAGGATCCAGAAATCTGTATTAAATGTAGCCCATAGATTTTCCCCATGCCAAGTATCATTTGGATGCAGATTTCTTATCTTAGTGAAAAAAGCATAATTTAATGGGTCAGTACTCCAGCTTCAAAACGAAGACTTTGAAGTGTGCTGATCTTGTGAAAGTTATTACAACATGAAGTTTTTCAGTTGATCTGATGGACTACATTCCAATAACTGTTGAATGCTATCTCCCCCTTTTTATAGTTTAACATAGATTTGCTAATAGTCTAGAAAGGCAGCCCAATCTGCATATTTTGTTAGAACTTTTTGTGAAATCACCATCTTTTTTATTTTTTATTTAAGTATGCCTGTCTTGAGGGTCTAAATGACCTCTTTCATGGGTTTCGGTGATTTCTTGTCACTATTATTATGAGATATGCAGTGGTAAGCTTTTGAATGAAAGTATTGCAGTGTTTTTTATTATTATTTACTCTCATTAAAGGTATAAGAAATCCCAATGAGACTCTTTTAGTGTTAGTTATAACTGTTTCTACTTCATTAAGAGGGTTATTTTCCTTATGTGCTTCAGTTTGAAATAAAATCACAAAGTCCTAGTTCAGTCTTGTTATATTTCCACTTGTGCCACTGTCCACCTGCTTGCTGCTTTCATTGTCAGCCAGTGAGGTATTTATTTCCTTCAATGTGGCTGGAAAATTTGGAATCTTTGGAAACCCAAATTAATGAACTGGAGGGTAGAGTTGAGAATAATGACTGACAAATGGTTCTGACTCAGCCTATAGTTATACTATAGACATTTAATAACAGTTGCACTGAGTTACATTCAATAACAGGGAACTGGAGAATTCTATATAGATTTTCTTTTTCTTTCAGAGGAGAGTACTGGGATTTGATTCCAGGTTGTTGGAACTGAGTTGCATTCTAGACCCTTATCATTGTCATCATCATTTTTGTTGTTATTGCTGCAATAATGGTTTATCTTGCATTGAATAGTTTAGGAATTGTATCTTGTTCAGTTCCTAAATTGCCCACACTAGGCTTAAACTTGTGATCCTCCTGCCTCAGCCTCCCAGAGTATTGGGATTATAGACATGTGCAACCATACTTAGGAAATTCCAGATTATTTTGGCTAATAAAAATTTTAACTCTGAACGTACAACAGAGTCATGTCTCTCTACTGCTTTAGAGAGGTCAACATTGGGGGTTCTTAGAATGGGTCTCAGTAGTTCTGTACGTTCAAGTACAGGAACATTTTCTATTCACTCATGTTGGCTGAAGAGTATGCATAGGAGCATCTCTGAAGTGCTCTCTTGGTGTGACTACCCTTTGAAGAAGCTTTCCTTCAAACTAGTCTTCTAGTTAATTATATTTCTCTAAGGGGAGTTTAGATCTCAACAGCGAAGACGTGTCAATGCAGGGGCTGAGGATAAATTCCTTATGTGTGCCTCGCCTAGCGATTCTATGGTAGCAAACCTGATGTTCCAAGTTCTAGCTCTAGGCATAGTAATACAAATCTCAACCTAGACAGGAGTTATATTTGCAGTGGAAACTGTGTGGTCCATGACTTTGAAGAGCAATATGAAGACTTGTTTCTTAAATGCTTCCACAGAAAGATCATGTCCGAGCCCTCATTTCTTTTTGTACTTTTCCAGTTCTTTGAATTTCTGAGAGAAAGTGCATCATTGATTAGTGAGTGTGAGACAATGGGAGAAAAGGAACAGAAACAGCACGAAGAGCAGCATGTCCTGAGTGTTTTCTGCTTTTGTAAGGGTGGCAGTTTACTTCCTCAGTCTCTCCTTTCAAGTGACTAGAGAGAATATTGGTAAACAGTAACCGATTAGCAGAGGATTTTCACTCAGCAACTTGGAAATGAGAAAGAGACTAATGCTTGTTGCCCTGCATGACCATAAGAATGATTAAATCTTTCTTCTATAAAACTCAAAAGGAACTAGCAGTGAGCCTGGGATCTACAGTAAGGCAAAGCCTCACAGTGTGAAAGCAGAATATACTGAGACAGATCAACGTATTTCTAGAAGCTTCAATTTCTTATCTGTGAATGAACTAGCATGATCCTTCATGGATTTTATCTCTAAAATTCTAAGATTTTAAATAGAGACTGATTATGTTTCTCTAACTCCTGGAATTGATAAAGTTTTCTGCAAAATAAATGCTTGTTTGCATGTTTCACTGAGGACTGAGTGAAAGATTAAGCTTTAGCTGGTCCAGTATTTCAGAGATATTTAGTGGATGATTATTGACAGGTATTTTCAGGGACTGGAGAGTGATGATATTACTGAAATATTTTGTTTACTCATTTTTATTATGGTAAATAAGACTCTCAAAGGCATTTTTAACTCCAAAGAATTCCTCTAAGTAAGAAAGAAGTCCAGGGAAATAATGCTTGGACAAGTTCTGAGAGAAACAGAGAAGTGTAAGGGCAAGGAAGAGCTTTCTTACCTCCTTGGTAGTATACGACAGTACTTAAGACGTAGAACATATTATTATCATAATGGAATTTTAAAAAGTCTTCTTTTAAGAATTAAGAAAGTGGTCAAAACAAGAACAAAACCAAAAACAGAACAAATAAAAATAAAACTCAATTATGGCAGTGACAGAAATAGCTCCTGATGGCTAAACCCAGAAAAATTAAATTGACAAAATAATACAGTATTGAATTTTATTCGAAAATATAAAATAAGGATACAGGAATTCTACATTGACTAACTAAATGATTGAGTAAACTATTTAAAATAAAAAAATACATGTGAAAACATGCCAATTTATGGAGATCCTCAGTACTTGGGAAAGCAGAATACCTGTCTAATTCTTAAGTCTGACTTCTGCATAGGAACTTACCACAGGATGGGAAGAGGAGAAAATGAGTAATTCACAATGAAGAAACTTGACAAACACTACCCTAAGCCTCATAATCAATATTAACAGCAAAATTTATGTCACAGTGACAGTATATACTCTTGATGTGATGTGATGAGAGTGACCATGACCTCTCAGGTCTTCCCTTGAAAACACATTGCCACCATCTACTCTGGAGAAAAAAACACAAGAAAAATCCTAATTAAGAGACATTCTACTAAATATCTGGCCAGCAATGCTCAAAACTTTTTAGATTATCAAAACATAGTCTGAGAAGCTATCATAGTTTAGAGGGGCCTGAGGAGACATGAATACCAAGTGTAAGGCAGGACCCTGGAGGAGAAAAAGGACAATAGGGAAAGTGTGAGATAATCAGAATGAATTGTGAAACTTAGTTTAAAAAATACTTTGTGAAGTATTTTTATGGGCATGTGTACACATCCTTAGAACTGTAATAAAATTTACTGGTATTATGAGAATGCATAATCATTAAGAATGGATGATCTTTGGTCAGATTGTTTCAAGGTCTGAATTTGGACTCTGACAATAATTATACTGAAGCTTTGGGTAGTTATGCAATGCCTTGCTCCTCAGTGCCTTAACTATACAGTTAATGCATGCAAATCTCTCAAGACAGTACATGGGTCATTGGGGATGCTCTTCATTTATTATTATTATTAAATGAGTTTATATGCAGACACCCACTTACTCAATAGCCTATTCAGCAACTCTTGAGCTTGATGAAAATGGTTATAATTAGTATTTGTGTACTGCTTTACAGTTTTAAAAGTAAGCATGTATGTACATTCATTGATGCTTACCATAAGCTATACAGTACAATGCATCACATTTTACTGATGAAATCAGTTCAAAGAATAAAGGCTGTAGACACATGCCAGAGTGGCAACACAATTTCTGATTCAAAGCCCATGTTCTTTCACCCTATGAGGCTTCCTTGTACTTGTAAACACTATAAATGTTTTAAATTTTGAAAAATCCTGAAGAAATTGATCCCACATTTTGTTCTCAATGTTTTACCATATTATTTCTCACACTACCCTTAAGGTGACAGGAAAATAAACATTGACTTCTATATTTTGCAAAACAAAAAGCAAAGATTTAAGACTTTTCTTCTTTATGTGTCAATAATTTCTTGGAATCTAAGAGGAACTGGAACTTAAATTAGACCAGTGGTGGCAAACCTATAACACATGTGTTGTGTTTTTCTTTTAAGGCAAAAAGATGTTAATGTGGAGTTGTTTTTTCTAAGCTAAAATCTTAGCTTTCAGGTTTAATTGCTGTGTTAGCACTTTGTGATAAATAAGTAGGTTTTGGGTTGCAGTTTGGCACTCAGTCTCTAAAACATTTGCCATCACTCAACTACTCTAAGATTTTATTTGCTCCAAAACGAATATATTGTGAAAGGAATCTGTGATAGGAATTATGGAGAGTACAATAATGAATGTGTTAAGATTCTTGTCCTCTAGGATTTAGCTATGTTCTGTCTTTGTCATTTTTAAAAATCTAAACTAAGTTAGGTATTATATTCCTAGATATGTATTTTGTGCATGGAGTTGAATAATAAAAATGTAATATTTACACAACTTAATATTAAAAAATAATAGTGAAGTTTTGGATCTCACAAAAGGGAAATCTAATTTATACAGTGGAAAATTTTGCTTTTTGGGAAAGAAAATAGTGTTTCATAAAATTGTGACATTTCCAAAATTATACAGTCATTCCTAGTTTACACAGCAGATTGGTTGCAAGATTTCTCCCAATTACTAAGATTCATGCTCAACTTTCTTATATAAAATAGTGTTATAATGTAGGAATATCTTCTTGTATACTGTAAACAATCTCTAGATTACTTACAGTACTTAATACCATGTAAATGCAATATAAGTACTTTCTATCCTGTACTGTTTAAGGTAGAGTGACAAGAAAAATGTCCATAGATGTTTAACACAAAATCTTATAAAAATATTTTGACCTTGGATTGATTGAATTAGAGGATATGGAAACCATAGATCTGGAAGGTTGAATGTACATGCATGAGTATATAATTCATTATGGATATACATGTGTGTAAAATATGTGTGCCATTCTCAGAAAGAAGTATGTGAGTAATGTCTAGAAACACAGCCCTGCAGGCATAAGAATATTAGACTTTTGTAAGAAAAGGAACAAAGAAGAGGGAAGGCTAAACAGGAAATAATTCATGAATTTATCAGTTAAATATTAGTATGTAACAAGTTATTCAAATCTTAGTGACTTGTGCCTAGGTGTTCCCACAAAGCCTCATGCAGTTATGGCAGTAGGATTCTGGAATTTTTGATTGATTCATGGTGCAATGCTGGAGTTTAGGGTGTGAGTGCTATACCCCCACGTAGTGTGGGCAGCTAGCATATAATATGAGTGACAGAAAGAATCTTGTTTCTCTCTTCTCTTGTTGCTTTTGCTGTCTTCTATTGTTATGAATTGCTGCCTCTCTGCTGTGTGCCACCCTGCCTTTGAGCCAGTCGATTATGAACTGAAACTTCTACAAACTGTGAGCTAAATAAACCTTTCCTCTTTTAACCTAGGGTGTTATGTATTTCACCTCAGCAGCAAGAAAAGCAACTAAGACAGTGACTTAAAGCAATTTAAAAAGTATTCCCCAGTGTGTGTGAATGGGGATGTAGGTGTGTGTCAGTTTTAAGGCTTTCTATGAGCTTGCAGAAAAGGTGTCTGCTGGGGGCTATGGTCTCATTTGACGGTTGACTGATGGGAGCATCCACTTCCAAGTTCATTCACAGGACTGTTGACAAGATTTAGTTTCTTACTGTTTATGAGAAGAGATTCTCAGTTCCTCAGTGGCAGTTGGATAGAGGTCTTGCCTAGTCCTTTGATATGCAAGCTCTCTCCATAGGACATGGTCATGACAGCTCACTTCCCTCAGGTCACAAGAGCAAGTGAGTGCCTATATGTGACATGCCATCACTTCTGTAATATCCTTTATGCTAAAGTATATCTAGCATACACTCAAGCGAAGGCATGCATGACAGGAAGTGGGATTTCTGGGAGTAATTACTGTTTAATCTTAATTGTATCAACTTAATTGACCTGGGAGTCAACAAGGAGATTAGTAAAACACACTTCTGGGTGTGACTTAGGGGTCTTTGGGGTCTATATCTCTCTCCAACCCATTCTTCTCTGGAACCTTTCTTTCTCTGGCTCTGTTTCCCTGCTGTCATGAACTATGTAACTTTGCTCCTCTGTGCCTTTTGACCATGAAGTTGCTGTTTATGAACTGAATTCCCAGAAACTAGGAGCCAAAATAAGCCTTTCCTCATTTAGTTGTGGTTGTCACATATTGCATCCCCATGATGGAAAAAGTAATACACATGGTCATCTTAGTGACTGCCCACTGAACAATCATAGTTTGTAGAAAAAATTCACTAAAGACACTGAAGTAAAGTTGTCATATATTGGCCTGGAGATGGATGAAATGAGGGATCTGGGTGCCTCTCTGGGTCCAGGTGATGGGTTGCATCTCAGGTGATTGGATAGGTCGTGGGGACGTGAGTCCTCATGTGTATGTGAATTATACATACTGTGTGATGCATCAACAGACAGAATAGCTACTTATGAAGCTATTTAGGAAGCGTGCTGTTGTTCCTGGCCACAGCTCTAGACCACATTTTCAAGTATTCTCTGAAGATAAGTGTGGAACATGTGACAGAGTTCCATCCAAAACACTGTAAATCAGAGTTACATACCCCTCATTTGGGCAAGTACAAAAACTCCTACTCACAGTCCTCCACGTTTCTCTCCACTTCAGTCAAGAAGGAATGGAGATAACATTGAGAGGCCCATGTTGAATATGAGCACCCAAGATGAAAGAAACCTTAGTATCTAGATACATGATGAGAGGGAGTTACCTATTTATCGGGAATATTCATCCTGAACACAGAGAAAAAGAGTTCTACTAGTTTAGGAACAGAGGATATGCAGCACATTGATTAGCGAAACTAGCATTACTCCAGTGGCTGCAAGAACCAGATACATTATATGAAGCAGAAATCCTGAGACAATGAGTTAAGCTCCAGTAATGCCAAAAAGACTCAGAAACCTAAGCTACTACTTAATTGCTTTTCAATTAAAAATGTCTAGCACATTTCTTTGTAATGTTGGGTAAATGAAAAAGTCTGATGCAAGCTAGTCAGTTACACAGTTTGTATGTGTAACTGTGATACATGCAAGGTTTATAGCCAACAAAGGTAATCTGAATTTAAAGCAATGCCGTAAGTAAAATTTAAGATGGTAGTACTTTGTTTGTTTGTTTCTTTCTTTTGCTTTGTACTTGTTAATGTATTGCCTTCCATGACTGATGTGGAATTCAGGAACTAATTCAATAGGTAAGAGAATGAAAGATTGAAGTTAAGAGCTTTAGAGTCAAATATTAGATTTAGGAAGAGGGAATATAGAGACACTGTCAACAACAATAAATTTGGTTTACTAAATACTTACCTTTGTCAGTCAGCTTTTATTATTGACCCAAATATATAACAGATCTGCTTTTCACCTAAGCATCTTAAAGACTTTTGATTACTTTATAGATTACAAGATATCTTGTAATTTGGACCTGTACTATGCATTTAACTTCTCCTACTTTTATAGTTATGTATTATCTATGTGCCAGACATTGGGCTATGTTCTAGAAATATTGATACAGAAATGGTTTGTGTCTTCTCTTTTAAGAGATGGAATTAAAGGAAAGCAGAGGTTACTTGTACACGGGCATGTTTTTGTGGGCAATAAATGAAGTGCTTCCATTACCAGCATAATGTTCAG
The DNA here is from genome assembly GCA_004027455.1 of Hydrochoerus hydrochaeris. Taxonomy (NCBI): domain Eukaryota; kingdom Metazoa; phylum Chordata; class Mammalia; order Rodentia; family Hydrochaeridae; genus Hydrochoerus; species Hydrochoerus hydrochaeris. Next base: position 128,006 of record PVLA01002464.1, read on the forward strand.
AAAATATATGTTAATAGAGTGCTAAAATTTCATCTTAATATCCAACTATTTTTCTTTACCACTACTATATCCCTTACTCCCAAATTCTTGCATATTCACATAGATCATATTTTGTTCTTTTTTAATTCACTTTGTGTTTGCTTCTCATATTTTGTTTCATTTAGCTTGTTCCAGAAGAAAAGAAAGAATAGAAAAGGAAGGAAAAGAAAAGAAAAGAAAAGAAAAAAGAAAAAGAAATAGAATTTCCACATAAGGAACTTTTTGGCATTGTTTTGATGAAATCTTACAATTCTGTAATCAGTAAGCTTTTGCTTCCTGGTATGTGGCCAGAAATAAATCTCAAAGGGTAAAACATTGGGCTGGCAGCTTGGGGTGTAGCAGGGGAGTACAGGAATTTCTGTTGTCTGGGAGATGTGTGTGTATGTGAGGAGACTAAAACACCTAAGCAAGGAAGGGCACTCTATGAACTTAAACATGTCCTGTGGGCTTGCAGAATAGTTAGAATCCTGCTAAGGAACAAGATTTAATGGTGCAAAGGAAGGCAGTCCCAGTCTGAGAATTGCTTTTCTATATTTATGCCACTATATTTTTTCTTGATGCCTCTGCAGCAATCTTGCTTGCCTCTAGCTAATAGTACTTTGAGCATCTGAGCCATGCCCAACACTGGCCAAAGCCCTTCACTTTAGCATTATCTCATTTAATACTCATTAAAATCCCGTGGAAAATGAACCACTTTTATCTTCATTTTATTAATGGATAAAATAAGTGAAGGTTGGTTTAATTGTCCCACATTGAATGAATGAGACTTTGGTTTGGTTTAACTCCAGTGGTCTGCCTCTTGATAATTTTACTTTTTAAATATTATTGTTTTCTTTTACAATTCTTTGCTTCAGCCATTAATACTGAGAGTTACCCCAATTATTCAAACTTTATCAAATCATCTGTTCATTTTGATAACGTTATCATTTTAAAGTAACTATTTTATTTTGAAAATACACATAAGCAAAAAGAGAAAACAAAATGCACTCATAAAATCCACTCTGTATCCAATAGCAAATACTTTTCCCACCTTGATAGGTGACAAACACACATCAGCACATGGCCCTGACTTTCACCAGGCACCTCTTTCTTGCTATGTCTGTGCTGACACAGAACTTTGGTAGGCTTTTGCAGGCTTCTGGAGACAGGTACATGCTCCAGCAAGCTGAATTAGTGTTGCTTTGAGGAATGAGCACAGAAGAGTTAGGGAGTACAGAAAATGTTCCAGTAGCTTCATAACCTGCCCAGTGAAACTAGAATATTCTTTAAGAAATAAAGATGACTGACAATTTGATTTTAATTACAGGAAATACCTATTCTGGCTTTATTCAGATTCATGTTCTTTTTGTGAAAGTTTTCACTCCTTTATATTTTACTCTTTTGTCACAAATTGATTTCTTTTCTTCTGCTCTTCATTCCCTTTTTCCTGTCATGACTTCTCTTGCCTCATGAGTTTTCTCTCAGTGTACATCTCTTTTAACTCCTCTCTTTCTATTACTTTTTTTTCCTATTGCCTTTTTGTCTGAGTGTTAGACATTCAAATGCTCCAGTAAATGATGAGACTGACTAACCGAACACTATATGTATATCTTACTTGGTGAAGTTCTCATGACAGTTTACTGTCAAGGAGGGTGAAATTACTACAGATTGGCTCAGACCATCTTGATTTATACCTGTCAACCTCGTGTGATTATCATACAACAGTCCCTTTGAACTTTCAAAAGTCTCCCAGTTTGCATGTCAAACCATATTGTTGTGTTGCTCATAGCCCGCTGGTTAGTCAGTGAAGGACTCCTTGGTTATACGTGAGTCAGAAATAGACCCAAGAAATAGAAAACTAAGGCAAGCTACTGTATTAAGATTCTCCTCATTAGCTTCATAACAAGGAAATAAAGAATTTATTTTAGAAATTCTAGTTGGATAACATCATTAACGAAATAGAATCAACCATTTTTGGAAAGAAGATTAGAACTGGATGTGGAAGTGCACTTGCCTTTCAAGTGTGCTAGGATCTTTTTCCTTTTAAAAGGGTCAAATACTGTAGCAAAAATGTATGCATGTAATTGTTAAAAGCCAACATCCTAATGGTTATATTTTAGGCTCTAGTAGATTAAAAATAGAAACAAATAATGAGAATGGAATTAAAGCGTGCCATATTCATGAAAATTAAAAAAAAAAACGCCAAAACTTCTTTAATAGCACCTAGGTCAGGGAAAGAATCCAGAACAAGAAAATGCAATGAAAATATAAATACCGTATATTTTTAAAAGGATGGAATATTGCCAAAATAGCACTTAGGGAGCAATTTCTCACTCAAAATCCTTCTATTTGTGAGGAGGAAAAGAGAAAACCTGTGAATTAAGCCTCTGCCTAAAAGTAAGGAGAGTAACACAAAATGCCAAAGTAAAATAGGGGAAAAAAAGCTAATAAAAATAAAAATGAAAATATATGGGAACAATAATTGAAAAAAGATTTAATTCACAATAAAGCAAACATTGAAAACATAGGAATAAATTCAGGAGTTGCAAATGATTCATAAAACTACCAAGATTATAGGTAGAATACTGAAATAAAAGGAGAGGCAAATCATACTTCTGCATATGAGGATAATAAATATATCAGAGTTTCCAACTTGCATTATCACTTTGATACAGCTGCAATGAAAGCATCAACAAAACTTCATAATTTTCTTTAAAACAGACATCAAAATTCTAAGGATGCATCTAGGAGCATAAATAGGTAAGAATATCAAAGAATTTGCTAAATGGTAATAAGTTATTTACTCCCATTTTAGAGTAAGATGATAAGAATACAAGAATTTTTTATGAAAATAAAATACTAGGTAAACTTCAGATACATTAAAATTTTAAAGATAAAACTTGATGTAACAGTCAAGAAGGGAAAATATTTACTACAAATTTGGAGGAGAACCTTTGTAAGTAATTGGGTATGAGAAATACCACTATGGAAAAAGAGCTGCAGAGTACAAATTTTAGTTTCTGTACAAAGAATAGATTACAACTAAATTAAATACTGCAAATATAATTTTATCAAAAGTGAAAAACTTTTAATGAATACTACATAAAGTGCTTATTTAGAATTTTAGAAAAATTATATTTTTCACTTATTTACTCAAATTGCACTGTAAATATGTACTATAAAGTATTTGACACATTCTCTTTCATTTGCCAAGGTGCTTTTTAGTACTACCTGATTCCTTCATCCACTAAATACCTGTTGCAATAGTTGCTGTCCAGGTTTTGTGAGCAAACCAATAAACACAGGCAGAGGTGAAACTTTTTCTTGTAAGCCTTGTACTTTCCTGTGCAACTCACATTTTCTTTCTGGGCTCCAACTTGAGGGACTTCATTCTATTTTGCTATAGTGTACTATGAATCTTCTGGAGGAAACATCACAATTCTCTCCCATCTGTACCTGTTGGATTGCAAAGCCTGTCAATTTAAATAATCCTGCAGTAAGTATCCATTTATAAAAGCTTTCTTAAGGAACCTTATGACTGTCTTTGGGAAATGAAGAACCCGTAGTTGAATTACTAAGCAACAGGCTCTGAATAAAATACTTCATTCTGGCTAAATGCCACCCAGTTGCCTAATCACTAATCTACTATCCATACACATATTTCCTTGGCACCTTTGCATTATTCAGTTTCCTTATTATTATTATGTCTGAGAGACACAATATTTTCTCATTTTACTTTTAATTCATATTTTACATATTAATAATGAACATTTTTCCTGTCATCAGATTTTTCTTTTCTTTTTTTCTTTTCTTGAGTTACATCAGGTTCTGGCCCATTTGGAGAAACTGTGATTTTTGTTGTTATTGAATTAGGTATATTTGTAATATCTTTTAGATATTTATTCCAAATTTAAAATTTAAGCCTTTTCTCCCATTTGGTTATCTGGTAAGTAATATTTATCTTCCTTTATTTTATCTTAAATAATTATGTATTCTAAAAATATTTATGATTTTATTTTATTATTATTGACAAATAATTGTGTATAATTATGGGACAAAATGTAATGTTTTGTCCTATGTATACATTACAGGGAGGTTTAATCAAGTTAATCAACATAGTCAACTCATTAATTTAACATTTATTTTGTGATGCAAATATTGAAAATTTTGAAAAATTGATCTCAGAAATAGAGAAGAAAAGAGAGAGGCTGGTGGGAGGAGAGGGGGTGGGCAAAGGGATTATTAATTGATATAAAGTTTTACTAAACTTAAAGACTAAATCTTAGTGATAAATTGCAGTGCATAGAGGCTGTGGTAAATAACAATGGCTTGTGTATTTCAAAATTTAGCTAATGGAGTTTGTTACTTTTGATATAACCCAAGTAATCATTTTTCCCTTTTTGACTTGTGTTTTTGAAGTTTTGTTGAAGAAATCTTTTCTAACTCCTAAATCCTAAATTAATAAGATAATTTCATGTTATCTTAATCAATATAACATTCAAATGTAGATTTTATTATTCCATCTAGATGTGTTTATTAGATTAATGTTTACTCAGAGACAGGTGGAAGACAACAGATAAACTCCACACCACCTTTATTTCTTGGCAGTTTTCTATTTCCTGGCCTAACCTCTGAACTGTACTCACAACTCTGTTTTTTAAACTACAACCAGAGTGGCTTTTTATAAATATCAATCTGTACACCACTTTGATTTTTCTAATATGATAGTAGCTTTATACAATTATAAGAACTGAGCTCTTAACAGAAAATTTCATTGTTCTTTAGATTCTGCCACCCTCTCTGTATCCCTTACCTCCATTCTGTGGTCCTGTTCCTGGGGAACATTGTTTTATTTCTCTTCCACATTCTTTTCTGTGTCTCACTCTTTCGTCTTGCTCCAGTCTTCCTTTAACCTAGAAGAGACTCTTGCATTTCCTGGCTCTTCACTTACATTTTATTTTTTCTAGAAGGATTTTGGGGTTCTTCATTGATTTAAGGAGATACTCCTGTTGTATATTCTTAGAATACTCTATAAATTGTCCACTCTTAAATACTTTCTATAGTATTTCTTTTTGCTTGTCTTTTTTTTTCTGCAATACTTTCTTTGAGAACAAAGTTCATGCTTATTGTGCAAGATTGCTATAAATGTATTGTAACATCCAATTCTAACTTCTCTATTGTGAAGCCCCTATGTAAAGAATCGAGTTAGCTTCTTTGTGGGTAAGAAACCCAGAGAGAGAGAGAGAATCTCAAATAGTACCAACTCCATGCACATGAGTGATACATGAGTGATAATATCCCTTGTTTCTGATGGAACTTATATATAGCTGGAGTTGCCTAAAAGCTGAAGTTGGGATATTCCCACAAGTGAATGTTACAAACTATCCAGAAATGAGATCTCCAGATGAGACTTCAAAGAAAATATGCCTCCATGCAAGTGTGAGCACTTCAGAGCATTTATCAGAGCAGCTTCTTTATGAGGAAGGGACACAGCAGCATATCGTTGTGAAGGACAAAGAAGTAGGTTATATCCTACCTAGTTATGTCCACAACAAGAGGGTCCAATTGTAAAGCTAGTTACAAAAGTTTATAAAGTTTGACTCAGGAAGGAGGCTAATGTCTTTCAACATTTTGATCAACAACATGCAACTCACAAGGTATCAGAGTGTGATCATTAACTGGTTGTGTCAACTTGAGTAAGAAATGCTCAACCAAATTGGATCAGCACTGTTCTGAATGTGCAAGCCTTAGGCTAGGGTGGCTGAATGGTTGAAAGGGAAATGAAGAACAAATTCTCACTTCTGTTTCTTTGGAGGAGCTTTAGTCCTCACCTTTACCTTTGATGCTGTCTCTTGGCAGTGCAGGCTCTTCAGCTTGCAGCACAGACCCTTCAGTCTTCCATTCAAAACCCATCAGCCTCCTGGCATGGAGTCTCACGGGGCACTGCAATGAGCTGCAGGCCTTTACGGGATGCTTCAGATCTCCAGTGAGCAGACAGACTGTGGGTGTCCATTGTAGGCCAACCTTGTAAATTCTTAAGAAATCTGTATATGTTGTATTAAATTTGTTTCTCTCATAAGCAGTAACATTAGTTTTCTGAGTCAGGACAGAGAAAATAGTAGCTGCAACTAGAGGACCCAGCAGATCTGAGACTGTCTACCTACAGGTTAACACCTGGAGACTGCAGTGGCCTGAGTGATCCCAGGGAAGCCATTGTAAATGGCTGACCTTCAGAAACATGAGTCAATAAAACTATTGTTGCCCACTAAAATGTGCTATTGTTTTTGTGCACTAGATGACTGTTATAACTATTGTATTCATAGACCCTGTTTAATTTCATGGCACATGATAGTATAAAAATTGAAAAGCTTTTGTGAAAACTTTGTACTTTCAATTCTGTTGAAACTTACCTTCCAGTGGTGATGGCACACAAATTAATGCTCATGTATTCACAGGACTGCTACTACCAGTGTTCATGACTTTGTACCACTTTGGAGATAGATAACTTTCCCAAATATGCTGTGCTGTACCCAAACTTGAGAATTGTAGTTTTACTTGCAAAGATAATGTCCCTAAGTATTATAGAATATGAAAAAAAAGAATGTGAAAAAAATAGTTATTTGTAAGAAAACTAAACTCAGTGGTTTGGAAAGGCACAAGATAAAATATTGTAAAAATGCTATAAATGAGGTACAGGGATGACAGCTGTGAAATATTAAAGGAAAATCCCAATATCTTTGAGTGATTTCTTACTTACATTATTTTATAAGTAATTTCTCAGTCATGAAGTTATCATTTAATGCAGTGTAAAGTACATGGTTAGCCAGTCTTTCACTATCACCTGCGGTAGGCATCCTATAAAATGGACATGGTGATTGCACATTTGTGTAATTACCTCCAATTAATAGTGGGCAGTACCTAATAACTCACTTCTAACCAACAGAATAAGGCAAAAGTTATTGGCTGCCACTTGTAAAGTTAGATTATAAAAAGATTATGACTTCTGTTTTGTTTGCTTGTGTCATTTTCTTTTTACTCTGGAGGAGGGAAAGTGCTATGTTGAAAGTTGCCCAATGGAATGGTTTGTGTAAAAAAGACTGGAAGTCTCTAGCTAACAGTCAGCGAGGACCTGAAAGTGTCAGCAGCCATATAAGTGATCTTGGAAATAAGTCTCCTGAGGTCTTCTGAGAACCCTATGTGTGAACTTAGTAGCAGATCCTCTCTCTGAAGCCTTGGTGGCTTTCTTACTTGCAGTATTTTGGGAAACTTTGATTAAAAGAATCAGAATTCTTGACATTCAGACATTGTGAGAAAACAACGCCTTTAAACTATTACTGTTGAGGAAATTTATTATGCAAATGTAGAGTTCAAGACAATACCTGTTCAATGTAATCTTTTTCTATTAATTGTATTACCATCAATTTGTTAATTCCACTCATTAATTACTATAGTTTTGTCATAAGAGCATATGTACTAATACAAAGGCTCTCTTTGCTTTACCATTTTTTAAAAAGTAAACTTTAATATTTGTTAGGTCTTTTTTTCTTTTGTGTAATTTTTAGAGTAAATTCATTGATTTTTATGAATATAGTTTGAAATTGATTGGGAATTCACTCAATTTATTGATATATGTGGAAAATTTGCCTATATGTCTTTTACATATATTTGCATATATCTTTTATTTCCATATGCATTTTTTATTATTTCAATTCCTAGATAGTACATATACTTTATAGTTGAATTTTTCCAATTTGGAAAAATGCTGAAACTTTTGGAAGTTGATTTGTTATTCTGCAAGCTTATGGACCTCCCTTATAGTAGTTGTCTGTTAATTCAGAATAAGGTTTAATCAATACTTTGTTGATTTTCTCATTTCTTTTAATGCTTATACAATAGTAAATTTTATTTATTTAAAAACCCCTAATGGATACCTGAAAATACAGCTTTCCAGAATCTGTATTTATTCTATGATTTTCCTTTTTATACATACTTATGGTAAAGTTTAATTTGCAAATTAGGAACATTCTGAGATTAATAATGACATTAGAATAATTATGGTAATATACTTAAATAAAAGTTGTATGAATGTGGTACCTCTTTCAAAATGTCTTATCATACTGGCATGCATTTTAACCTTCAAAATTTTTCATGAATAGAAGAAGTCAAGATGGCCAATAAGTGAGCAACAAAATACAAAGCCTCCCAGGAGAAACAACTCTTATGCCTGAATAAAACATCCTGGAGAGACCCAGACAGAGGGATATGGATCCTCTTGACACAGGAAGAAATTAAAATGTAAAAAAACTCGTCAAACACATTGGGACTACAACTGGAACAGCTAAAAATTACGGGACACAGTGTTTTTGCTGAGACTTACCAAGTTTGTGGTGGCCTGAAATTGAGCCAGCTTGAATCCCTGACAGCCAGCAGAGCCACCCAAACTCATTCCCACCACCACTCACAGGAACCACAGCAGCGCTAAAGTTGGGGGTTGCTAAGCCCAATGGAAAGTCAAGTTGGTGAAGGGACCTTCATTAACCCATGGCCAGTGCTGGGAATGAGACCCTCCCCCCACTGGAAGAGTGTAACCAAATGGGTGACATGTCAGAATCAGGCAGGAGGAGCCTGAACTGGGAGTGACATTGACTTCAGTTGGTTACTCCCTCCCCAGAGCAGATTTGTGGGATTTGCTTGGACTGGGCCACACCCCTGGCCTGGACCCAATGAGCTGTCCCAAATTGATTCACTGCACCTAGCATGCACTGACCAGATGAAGGCCCCTGAAGTTTGGCTGGCCTGGTGGGGAGAGGCAGGCATATGCAGCTGCTGCTTATACCTCAGTGACAAGAGTAGTCAGGTCAGGGCAGAGGTCCCTCCTCAGCATGCTTCAGAGGAAACATGGCCAACAGGGAAGAGGGCTGGGACCTACACTGTAACCTGTGTGGAGGAAGCCAGTGCCATGACAGGAGAGAGAGGCAGGAGGAGGCCCCCAGCCCAGAATCCTGAAAGCCCTGATTCGGGAGAGGGAAAAACAAGGGAGACTGAGGGCCACAAACATGCAACATCAGACATGGCTTCAATGGACATTAAGAGATATCTTCGGAACCTTGTAGACGAGCTCAAAACTGAAAATATTAAATCAGGTAAAGAAAGATATGAGTAGAATAATAAAAGAAATGCTCTCAGGAAGCATCTCTCAGGAAGATACAGATGGAAGAAGGGAGGAATACAAAAAAAGGAGAGAAACATTCGATAAAGAATATAAAGAAAATATAGAATACATGAAGCAGATTCAAAGAGACTACTAAGAAATTAAAAACTCTATTGAAAGCTGGCAAAATGCCTTAAAAGAAACTAAGGGCAGACTATCAAAACTTGAAAACAAGTTTGCAATGTGTGATCATAAAAGGAAAGATCTCTTAAAAATAACAAGGAAACAGGCAGTAACAATACAAAGGCTAGAAGATGACAAAAGAATCTACAATTTAAGAATAAGAAATGTGAACAAAGAAGCAGGAATACATACAGGTGAATTACAAAGGCTATTCATGGAAATAATTAAGGAAAACTTCCCAAGCATAGGAAAAGAAAATGACATTCAGTTATGTGAGGCATACAGAACTCCAGCTGCCTACAACCAAAAAAGAGCTACACCCAGACATATAATAATCAAGATACCAGAAATTCAATATAAAAACAGAATTTTAAAAGCTGTCAGAGAAAAGAAACAGATTACCTATAAAGGTAAGCCTATCAGGATCATGGCTGACTTCTCAACACAGACCATCAGATCAAGAAGAGCTTGGAGTGAAGTATTCCAAGCCCTGAAAGAAAATAACCTCCAGCTCAGATTGATCTATCCTGCAAAACTGTCACTAGAAATTAATGGAGAAACAAGATGTTTCCATGACAAAGAGGAACTGAGGGAGTTTGTGACCACCAATCCAACCCTACAGAGAATACTGAAGGACATTCTAGAGAGAGAGAGAAAAAAATACCAGGATTTTAGGAACAGTGGCAGAAAGGCCTCAATGAGTGGGGCAGGCAGTAGAATGAAGGAGAAAACTAGACAAACAAAGGCAGAAAAATAGTACAACAGAAACAAGGTAGAAAAGGATGGCTAGAATCTCTAACATAGATGGCCTTGATACACTATATTGTTAATAGTGCACCAGGATTTAAAACCCATATTACTCACACTACTCTACTTAGATGTATTATATTCTGTTCCAGTCATTCTACCTGTACTAGATATGAGGGCACAGACAGTAATCCCAAAAATAACAGGATATAGTATGATAATCATCCTTAATTTCCTATTAACTTAATCTAAAGTTTTGTAAAACCTACACTGTTTTACCATGACTGATGTAATTGAATCTGGTCTGTTAGATCGCTGTTTTGTATTGATAGATTTTACTCAAAGCTGTTATGATTGATAGTATCAAGTCTGAGAGTATAGGCAACTGCACCAAAGATGACAAGATTCACTAGAATATCCACTCTGGTTTGATTATTACCTGCATTTGAAGTTTTATACTGTCTACATTGTTTTATTTTTACTAATATTGTTATGTACAGCTATATTCAATTATGCCTGATGATATAGACAATTCTACTGAAGATAATAAGAAACACAGTAATCATTGTAGATCACTTTGTACTGTGGTTTTATATGACTTTTTGGTTTCATGTTTTTATAGGAATTTGTTTTGTTTTGTCTTGCTATGTTTTGTTTTTCCCTGTAGTACAGAAAGGATAGAAATACATGTAGAGACTCATGCATGCTTAGCTGTTTATACTCTCACTGTTTGACTATCTACTTTGTATGCTTTAATTTTGAACAACTATTTCTAAGAGGACAATATGTAATTTATCAACTAGTGATTTCTTATTATCTTTTTTTAAATTCTTTGTCATCTCTACCCTTTACATGCTTTTGTTTCTCTTTAAATTAAAAATCAAAAAACAAAAAACAAAAAAAAATTTTCATGAATCTAAGATTGTTCAATCTTAACAACTTCATTCATTTTTTTATTAGATTGAAAACTTCCACTTTACCATTTAAAGGAAGTAATTAATTTCTTTTTTTGCATATTACATTACCAGAATAACCACTATTATGCTTTGGTGCTACTTTAAACAAATTATAGAAGTTCCTACCTGTTTTTAGTTTGTACACAGTTTTAAAATTATTAGCAGATATTGCTTGAGAAGGTTTTTAGGAATAAAACCACTAGGGTGTGTATGTACGTATATATGGAAATGTAACTTGGCTCATGTTATTATGGAAGCTGAGAAATCTCAAAACACAGCTTCTGCAAGTTGGAAAATAAGGAAGCCAGTGACATAATTCAATGTGCATTCAAAACTTGAGAACCAGCTGGTAGATAATGTTTCACTGAGAAGGTGTGTGGGGCATAAGCCTTGATATATCTCTCAACTCAAAGGCTCAGGAACCAACTTACTGTTTGAAAGTGGAAAATGAGTGTTTTACTCCTAAAAAAAAATAGTGTGCATTTTCCTTTTCTTTTTGTTTTGTTCTTTTTGGACTCTCAAAGATTGGATGATTCTCACCTTCGTTAATGATAGTGGATGTGTATTCACTAGTTATTTAAACACTCATCTCTCAGAAACACACTATGACATTCAGAAATAATCTTTGGTCAGCTATCTGGACATCATTTTTGCTCAGTCTAGTTGTCATAAAAACTATCACAATAGTTTCAAAATGTAGTGTAATAATTTGGAGTATTAGATTGATAAATTTTATTTTTATATTGATCAACTTTTCATCCTGAGAAATTTTCAACTAGACATATTATGGGATTGCGTTAGCTAATATTTGATGAGAAATTTGGACAAAAACATACTCAATGTTTGACAGTGAAGGAAGCTGTACAAGTTGGATAGTTTGGAGCTAAGCATATACTAGGGAAATCTTCACCTCAAGCCATAACCACACCTATTACTTCCAAAAGTTTTCCTTAATATTTATTGCCATTACTATTGTTTTTCTGTGGTAGGAATGCTTAGCACAAGACCTGAACCCAGTGAAGTTTTAAGAATATAAAAAAATATTTAAAACTAAAGACACTGCACTGCATAATAGTACTCTGGGATTTATTCATTTTATGTAACAGAAACTTCATATTTTTTGACCAATATCAACATATTTTCCCTCCTCTTCTTAAAACTATCATTTTTGGAAACTATCTTTATATCTTCTGAAAGCTATCATTCTATTTCCACCTGTATGAGTTTAACTATGCTGTAAATGATGTCATGTCGTCTTTGTCCTTCTGAGTCAGGACTATATCACTTATCATATAATGTTATGCAGGTTCAACCATGCTGTAAAAAATGGCAACATTTCTTAATGTTGAACAGCATTTCTCTGTACATATGTTGTTCTGTTATAATGCAAAGAATGTAATCTTACAAGTTATAAAATATCTATACTTGAATGGATGGATAAATGGATAGTGTCATACATGTTAGTAATATTGCTAAGGGTTGGTGAAGAGAACAAAATAGATTTATACCGTTGTAAGTTTCTTATGTTTTCTTTGATGTTTTTCACTATTATTAACTCTAAATAATCTTCTTATAATACTAATTTTAAAAGATAATATAACAAAATATGTAAAGCCAAAGTTACCTATTTTCATAGGAAACATTCAGAAAGATATAGTAATAGTAAATGTAAATAGCCTAAAACACCATTGGAATGGTTAAATGTTGATTTATTATTTTAGTGAAATACTCATAGCTGGTTTGAGTTGATAGATGTTACTTTTGCATATTTTAAATACATATGATTACATATTTCTATTATAATTCTCTGAAATTAATACATTATAATTTTTCCAGGTGATAAATAAATAAAAAGCAGAAACATTTCCTCTATTGGCACTTTTATATATTTCTAGTTAAAATGTCCATTGCCACAAGTTTTCTAGAAGGTAATTTTTTTGGGGGGGTACTAGGCATCAAACTCAGGACCCTGTGCATGCCAGGCAGGTACTTATGGGGCTGAGCTATATCTCCAGTCCTATAAAGTAATTTTTGAAGAACAAAATACACAAAAATATTCCAGAAAATTTTGAAAACAGAACTTCTAGTTTTCTAAATATTTTTGTTGGCACTGGTATCGTCATTGTTTTTAACAGGTCAATCTCAGTTATTATTTCTCATGGCTAGCTCCCAATGTGGCTGTGCTTAGTGTAGCCACTCCAGGGTCATAATTGATTTCTAAACCTATTCCTCTTCATTACCCAGCAATAAATCTATCTCCTAATTATGACAAAGGTCAATTGCTCCTATTAGTATGATAATTCATTTGACTAGGGGTCTGCTGAAATAGGGATCTCAAACTAGCACCAGTCAAAGATATTTCTAGGCTAGATATCTCACTTGTGGAAGTACTGTTCCTTTGGGACACAGGACTTTTAGCTTTAATTAGAAAAATATATGAGGATGGGAAGCACAGATTCCAACTAGTTTCTTGAGATTTCAGAAATTTTCTTCAAGATGAGATCTCATATATAACTCTCATGTTCACTTTATCATTTTTTCTGGCTTGTTATTTCTCAATGGTGTAATATTTAACATATGGGTCCATAGGTGTCAGTTCCGCAGATCTTCATTTTCCTAATCTTGCAATCTTGGTTCTTGAGATCCAACCAACCAGTTAAATAATGACCTATTATCTATAAGTCTATGTAAAAAATAGGAGAGTAACTAAAGGAAAGAAAGTTTATTTTTGAAAAAGAAGAATAAAATAATAAATCTTCAGCTTAAATTGATTATGGAAAAATAATCAAGATTCAGATTATCAAATTTGAAATAAAATTGAGGATATTATTACTTATTATACAAAAATAAAAAGATTAAGCCAGGTATGGTGGTGCACACCTGTTTTCTCAGAACTCAAGAGACTGAGGAAGGAGGATTTCTGTGAGTTCAAGACCAACGTGGGCTACAAAATGAGTTCAAGGCCACTCTGAACTGCATAGTGAAACCTTGTCTCAAAATAAATAAATAAATAAATAGTAGTAATATACTATGAAAAACTGTACATCAACAATTTAGATCAGGATAAATTCAAAAAACATAAAACTTAACCAAGACTTAACCACAAAGAAGTAGACAATCAGACTAGATTTACAACTAATAAGAAGATTAAATAATTGTTGTAAAGTCTCCCAATGGGCTGGGGATGTGGCTCATTGATAGAGTGCTCATTTAACCTGAAGAAGCCCTCATTTCAATCTCCAGCACTACCCAAAAGAAAAAAAGTCTAAATCTTCAAACTAAGAAAAGTCTTGAGGTTCATGGCTTCACTGATGAGTTCTGCCAAATAGTTGAAGAAAACCTAACACCAATCCTTTTAAAGTCTTCAAAAAAGTTCAGGAAAGAACCTCTAAGTCATGCTAGGAGGGTTGCATCATTCTGATGTGATGGCCAGAGAAAAACATTTGAGGAAAGAAAATCATCGACCAACATTCACTATGACTATTGGCGCAAAATTCCTTGAGAAAATAATAGCAAACCAATTTCAGCAGCTCAGATGATTTAAAAGTTTATATGCCACAATCAAGTGCAATTTTTTTCCTGGAATGCAAGGATGGTGTGATACATAAAATCAGTGAATATAATACACCACATAACTAAAACAAAAGGTTAAAAAAAGTAATCATCTCAATTGTTGCAGAAAAGACAATTGACATATTAAAACACATATTCATGATAAAAATAATGGATGCAGGAAGAATCAAATAAATTACTTTGCTATAGTAGAACCTATATATGAAAAAACCATTGTAAACATCATTATGTAGGCATGAAAGCTTCTCTTCTAAAATTAGGAAGAAGCATCAATGCCCACTTCTATAGACACACAGTCATACCACTTCTATTCAGCACAGTGCTAGAAGTCGTAGTGAAACAATTAGACAAGAAAAATAAATAAAAACACCAGCAGTGGAGAGAAATAAGTAAAAAATTTCTGAGTGATAAGGTCTTACATAGAAATTTCACAAAACAAACTACTAACAAATCAGGAAAGCAGTAGAGTGCAAGCTAGATATACAAAGATCAGTTTTATTTCTATACACTTACAAAAAATCTGGAAAGGAAATTAAAAGAAAAAAACACATTTATGTAGCATCAAAAAATATAAAATATTTAAGAATAAACTTAACCAAATAAATGAAAAACTGGTATACTGATGACTATGAAATATTGCTGAAAGAAATTAGATATATAAATAAATGGAAACATAGCTCATGTTCATGAATTGGAAGATTCATAAAGGTGGCATTACTATCCAAAACAATATGCAGACTCAATCCCTGTAAAATATCACTTATGGTTTTTTACTAATAAAGAAATCTATACTAAAATTTATATGGAATGTATTGATATCAAATAGCTAAGACAATCTAGAGACAGAATGATACACACTATTGATAGCAAACTTACTATAAAACTATAGTAGTGAACTAACATCATATTGTATGAAGGTAGACACATAAATAATTGAATGTACAGATTCCAAAAAGAAACTAAAACATAAAATAATGTTTACTAGTATATTAAGACTATTTAATATGTGTAGGACAGCCACTGCAACAAATAGTACAGTACTTGAGAAACTGGATATCTTCAATTTAAAGAAATGAATTGGAAACATACCTAACATCATATAAAAATTAGTTCAAAATGAATAAAAAAATCTAAGTTTAAAACTTAAAAGCATAAAACTTAAATGAAAGTGCAGGAAAAATATTCATAATATTGGATTCAATAATGATTTATTGGATATGTCACCAAAACACAGGCAAAAAATAACAAAATCAACAAACCAGGATTTCTGAGAACAATTTTAAATGTGCATAAAAGGACACTGTCAATTGTACAAAGGTAATACACAGCATGGAAGAAAATATCATGTGTTTGATATGACGTTAAGATCCAGAATATATAGAGGACTCTTTAAACAAAAAGGTAAACAACCTCATTCAAAAATGGACAAAGAACTTTAGTGAATTTTCTCCAAAGAAAATATATACCAATGGTCAAGAAGCATGTGAAAAGATGCTCAATAGTACTTATAATTAAAGAAATATGAATCAAAACTGTAATCAGATATCACCCTAGACCCATTAGAATGGCTAGTATAAAAATTCTAGAAAATAATATAAATCCTTCTGAGAATTTGAAGAAAGTGGAAATCTTGTGCACTATTGGTAGAAATGTAAAATGACATAGCTGCCATGGAAAATAATGTGACTTCCATGAAAAAATTTAAAATAGACAGTGTATGTACTAGAAAATTTCTCTTCTGAATATGTATCCCTTCCTCACAAATTAAAGCAGGGTTTGGAAAAATATTTATTCATTCATGGTCATAGCAGAATTATTCACAATAACCAAAAGGCAAAATCAGTTCAGTTATCTGTCAAAGGATGAATGGGTAAGCAAAGGTATGTACATACTATATAATGCTATCTGACCTTAGGAAATTAAGACATATGCTATTATGTGGATGAATCTTGAGGAAATCATGTAATGTGAACTGTTCCTATCAAAAGTAGAACAAAACAAAGTTTAATGAGAAAAACAAACAAAAACCCAAATACTGTACTATGTGATGCCACTTACATGAGGCACTTAGGGTAGTCAAAATCATGAAAACAGAAGGAGTGGTGTTGCCAAGGCCTGGGGATAGGGGAAGATTATTGTTTAAGGATTCCAGAGTTTCAATAACATGAAAAAAAATTCTAAATAAATTTGGTGATAATGGGCATACAGTATTATGTTTAATGATACTTAACTATGTACTTAATAATGATTAATATGGAAAATTTTGTTTTGTGTTTCATTACAATCACATATGCTTTAAAAAAATAGCTATTGACCAGATCTTCTACTGAAGATCTCTCTCTACACTGAATAACTTGCCCCCATTTGTCTGTCAGAATCACCTCTTGTTTTGACCACAGTGTAATAGTAATCACTTTGCAGTTTGGAAGGACATGTCAAGAAGATTCATTGTGTCAACCAAGCTTGAGTTTACTCCTCCTTTTACAGATGACTATAGAAAACCATCTGTTATGGTTTAGATCTAAAAATTTCCCCCAAGGTCTCATGTGTTCAGAGGTGAGGCTTTTGGAAGGTGACTTGCTTATGAATTTGCTTTGCTCATCAGTGGGTTCATCCATTCATGAATTCATAGCTAAAGTTCTGGGCTACTTATTTGTGTAGATAACTTTTAAGTTCTAGATTTGCTGGAGTTCAATCCTGCACAGACTTCTTCTGTGTTTATATGGCTTTCTTCTGGGATGTTCTAAATTTATAACTTTATTATTATGTGATTGGCAATGTAGTTTGTCATGAACACCGGTGTGACTTTAATCAAATAAGAACATGCCTATTCTGACTTCACATTCAAAAACTTGAGAGCAGTTATGGGCCTATCCATATGAAATATTTGAATCAGAGCTCTCTTTATTGCATGACTCCCCTTTACTCTAATAGAAGAGTCATAATGAAGCTTTGTATTTTTCCGTTTCCTGCAAAATTCCAAAGATCTGAGAATTGTGGTTTATCTAGTTTATATTTACAATGTAAAGGATGCGAGGATTCTTTGCAGGAAGGGTGGGGTGAATTTCTTTTGTGCACATCTACTTTTCTATATCATGAAGAGGATTAAAACTCTTTTTTGATTTAAAGCTTCTGAGTATGAAAAATTTAAGTGTATAAAAGTGTTAAATATGTAAGACTAAAGTCTTCTTACATAAAATTTGGTAAATAGTAAAATATCTTTTCAATTCCATTTCAATTTATGATTCATTTTATCTCAGTTGGACCCCAAATTTAATATAGTTAGTATAGTTATGTAGATGTAGTTTTTTTCCAAGTTAGGTAGTTTTTAGCTGCACATGGGTGAAATCCCAGTTTAAATCACCTAAACTCTAAATGAAATTTGTAGTCTTACGTAACGAATGTGGTAAGGGGCAGCACTAGAGGTGGTCAATTTAAAATATCACAGAGAGCCCAGGGACCTTCCATTTTCCTCTTCTGCTTCCTCTGTAAAGTAAACTTTCCCACCTTGGTCCTCCTTATGACTGTAGAATGACAGTTGTAGTTCAGGCCCTCGCTTCAGACGAGACATGCTAGCATGTATGTCTTCCTTTGTATCAGTGGGGAAACTTTCCATGAAAGCCCCTGGACTTCCCCCTTACATTTCTTTGGTTCAGTTTTTCAAGTGTTCCTGGTTAAAGTAATCACTTTAAGAGGAGTGGAGTTTTCTTGATTAATTTTGTCCAGCCAACCATTTATCTCTGGAATCAGAAAGAGATAGCTTCTCCTAGGATTTAAAATTAAACCAACAACAAACAACGTGAGAAAAAAAGACAGCGTTTTGCCAACTCTTCAAAACGTGTTTGGGTCTTCTTGAAACAGTACTACACTTAACCAACAAGGGACTTACATAGTTATATGATCTGGGATAAAGTCACATCACTGTCTACCCTCTTCCAAACTAGAATATGTTACAGTGCAGAGTAATGACAATTTCTATGATAAGACAAAAAATAAGTGAAGCTGAATATTTTAAATATTTGTTAACATGAGAACAAAAGGCCATTCTTTATATGTACTCAATAGAGAATTCATTTTAATAAGTTTTCCTAATCCTGTTCCCACAAAATAAAATGATTTCTTTACTGAACTGAATTTATCTAAGCAATTCTGCTACGATCATTTGACAGCAAAAGCCTCAGCAAAAAGTGGTTGACATTGGGCAGCAGATACTATCACTAACACCCTCTTCATACACATACTCTACTGTAGGAAAAGAACTTTTCTATATAAGAAGACTTAACTAATCTGCATGTGAATTTGTTTTCATATGAACTTTGAAGAAAATGGCAATAATAAATTGCTCGGAGGGTTGTCAGGTATCAGGCAACCTGAAGACCATCTTGCTTTCAGTCTCCTTAAAATGAGGAGGACTCTAGTGTTCTCACTAGATATGGTTTAAGGTACTAAGTGCATAAATATGTCAGATAAAATGCTGTCAGTAGAGATTAAGGACTATTTTATTTTAGAAATAATATGTTCTGCCTTTGTGACTAGCATAGCATTTGATGACTGGGTCTTCCTAACATTTTACCAAAAAGTAAATAAACTATTTGTGAATTAAAATTGCAACCATTTAAAAAAAAACAAAACTTGAAAGCTGTTTCAGAAAGGAAAGGGCAAGTTTATTGCAAGTCAGTACAAAAGGAAGCACTTGAGTGTTGAATATTTTGCCGAGCTGTATAATTTGTAGGATCTCCAGCTTTGAATCAATACCTTGATGGTTTTGCACAACTTTATTTTTATTCCTGACTATGCATGGAGCTAATAAAAAAATCAATTAAGAGAGTGAATCCTAAAGATTTTCAAACATTTTCCTACTGGATGAACCAGAAAGTAAAAGAGAGGAAGAGACAACAGAAATAAAAAGGAAGTGATTTGAGAATTGTAGATAGTACTTAGCTATTCTTGCCTTGGATACAGAGTTTAAGCATGTAACATGTAATATTACATATTTTATAGATTTCATTTGCAAAATACAAAAGTGATTTAGTATTATTAACCAAGCAATTAGTAAATTGTTATATATTTCACACTTAGGACAATATTCTGCTTGTTCTCTCATATAAATACAAATCCTGAATAAAATATATTAACAAATTAGATATTGTTCCCAAGACACCTGCATTATTATAGGCTATTCCATTAAAATAAAATCTTTGATTTGGGCATAAATCTGTATTCAGATTATTTGTTGGCTGATGCTTTGCTAAAATGAAGCTAGGGTGCTTGGTCAAGATTCATCTTCCTCATTTTTTTTCATAAACTATGAAACATATGGCATTGTGGTACTTTTGTGAGGTCAAAGAAATTTGAGTTATTTTTCTTCAAGGCAGGTACTCAGGTAAATTTTCATAATAATTCATTTTCGTTACTGTTTTGCTTTTTTCTGTGAGAAGGAAACGTAGTAAGAAGAGGATCATAAGCAATTTAGTAACTTGAGAAAATTAATGACCGTCCCTGTGGTTTTGGAGTATGCTATATTAACAATTACCATTTACCATCATGTATCTTCTGAGGTAGAAGAATAGGAGAATGTGGTCTGTGTTCACTTTATCCATCACTACTGTGATTTAACAGCAAAGTGATACTGATGATCTCTGTGGGGTTAACCCCAAAGACTAGGGGAAGAAAACAATAAAGAATCAACAGGTTAATCAAGGAAGAGAGACCTTTTTCTCAGTCTCTGGTCAACTTTCCTTGCTCCCTTCTCTCTTCTGTTTCTGCTCTGTATTGGGCTGGAGTAAAACCATCCATCGATTCTTGCATGGCTGTCTTCCAGCTCTAGGTCTGGTGACTGAGATTATGCTCTTTCTGTGAACTGTGGCACTATTAGTCTCAGAAAGCATATGGGCAGCTCAGTGTGAACAAAATGTCATGCTAACAGTGCAGTTTGACCTCGTCACCTCATAGGAATAGTCTTAGACACAGTTGTTGCAGGTCAGCCGAAGGTGGAACACAATCTCTTCTTGTTCCTAGTTTTGCGATCAAATTTAAATCTGAGAAAGACAAGCATTAAAAAGTTCCTTTGATTTAAAGTACTTGACATGAAGTTCTAAATTGGCTCCCCAAATGCTTTACAGTCACTTGAGAATAACTTCTTAGTAAAGTCCTTATCTGCTTAAACTCTATGTCTAGATCCCCATAATTTTTCACCACAGATTATCCCTCCACTTTAATTTCTAAATTTGTGCCAGCTACGCTATTACCTTCTAGGTGTAACACATTTACTGTTACTCCTCTTTGTTTTCTGCTTGATATATGCATATTTTACAGAAGTTTGGGCAACTGTCCTTTATGAGATCCCTTACATTTACAGCTTCCTCGTCATTTTCACTTTAGTACTGAGGAATGAACCACACTCTTCCATCTGATCTTTGCACTCTTTTTGTTTTACTACTTTGCTCATAAATCGAGTGTCTGATAACTGATAAAATAAAAAACCTGTGCTGCAAGAGTTACCCTGTGGATTTCCTTGTATCATTTGATTAAATATTATATGGTGACAATGAGCAAGTTAGGTAACCCTCTGTGTCCCAGCTTCCTTATCATTCAGTGGGATTAATAACCCACCTCAGAGTTACTATAAGTACTTTAAGGGGACTATTTAATGTACTATAGTATGAGAAATGCTACATGTGTTTGAAGTTTTTGTTATGTTCCAATAGAAAAACAAATTCTACCTTCATATATATTGTTACATAGTCAGATAGTTGTCTGCCCACTATGGACACAAATGTTTCAGTGTGGTTATATAAACATTTTAGCTGTTCGTTTCTTTGGGTAAACCTTCAGCAGCCTCTGCACTCCTCAAGAAGCCAAAGAATAAATTTCAACTTTATGTTTGTTATTTAAAAATCCAACCTCTTTTAAAGTGAACATTGCTGTAAATGCTTTATCCAGTATTTTCAGATGAATCTACATGAGAATGATCTTTATATTCTCCCAGAATCTTTTTAAAAAGAATGCATACAATTTGTGCTTTAATCCCTTTGAGTGATGTAGGTATTTGTCATCGCATACCTCTTTATTTTGTGCACATATGGAGGTCTCAACTAGAATATAAGTAACCTGAGGGAAGGAACCATGGCTTTTGTCTCCTTTTGTAAATCTATAGTGCCTGAAATAGTGGAGGACACAGTAAATGATTAATAAACACTTGTCTCATTTAGTTGAGTAATGATTTGGAAATTTTCCACCGAGATTTATTTTATATACATTCCTGGAAGAAGTCCAGGGCAAAGGGAAATGAAATTTCAATTCACTCTGTCTTTCAGATAGTTCACAGTTTAAAATAGCTAGTTAAGCTAGGTGTGATAGGTAACACCTGTAGTCCCAGCACATCAGAGACTAAGACAGGAGGATTACTGTGAGTTCAAAACCAGCCTGGGCTTCATAGCAAATTCAATCCAGCCTGGACTACATAATGAGAACTTGTCTCAAAGACAAAATTAATTAATCAAAACAAAATAGCTAATTAAAAATAAAGTACCTCATTTAAGAAATTCATAAACCAAGGTGTACCTTTTTTTTTTTTTTGTCAAGACAAAAGGGTTTTAGCAGGATTTTGCTAACCTTGTATGAGGGTCATTTTTTTTCTTTTATAACCCTCAAGCATTTGCTTCAATCTCTTTTCTCCCTACAATGGTCCTCTGAGTAAATCCTATATGTTCTAACACAAGGAGTTTCTCTGTCTTCCAATGCATGCAGTCTGTGTCTCTCACTTTCTTCATTCAAGCTACAAACTCCCTTCTCTGTCCTTTGAACATATCAAAGGCTCTTTGCAGTAGTTCAGTACTATTGCATTTGCCATCCTGTTTGCCAGGAATGTTTTACCTGATTTCCTCTTGCATCTACTGCCTCTTCCCATCCTGTGGTTATTCTCCAGCCTGCCTCATCAGGGATCCTCCTGTGAGCGACTTTTCAAGGTAGGGCCTTGTCCTCTGCTTATCACCTGTTGTGAGATTGCCATCTATTTCCTCTGTGGCAAAAGCATCCCCTGAGATCATCTTCTTAGTCCTTCTCTTGCTTGTCCCCGTCTTCTTTTCACTGCAATGTTCATGACGGAGTGTCTGGGCTTTTGTCTCTGTGTTTGTCACTGTGTAAGAGCATCTGACCTACAGTGTCACTCACATGACTAACATATGAATAATAAGGTGACAGTTTAAGCTACAAAATATATGTATCATCTGCTGAGGTATAACATAAATATCGCAAAAGAGGATATGGTATGGGAGGGACATGAAAAGCTAGATGTTTATTTTACACAGTGAGAACAGGGGTCTGTAGCAGAGTTAGTCTCATATAATAACCCAATTATAATGATAAAGCAGGGTTTCATTTCTCCCCAGCTGTGAAAGGACTAATGGATGCTCGGTATATGTGTTTTCCCCCGTGCATTTCCTGTCTATTGTATAACAGATGAAATGAAGAGAATTATTTTAATAGCTGCTAATGTTTTCAAGCAAAAGTAAAACATGCTTTGCCCTCAGAGCTTGCCAGGGATTCTGACTCACTCTGCCAGTCAGTGTGGGGAGGAAATAAAATTTAGCTCTGCAATTTCAGCAGACTTGCAAAGGTTTGGAAACAAAGCAATGTCTCAGTTTAGAGTATGAGAATGTATGTGGTGACATTCAATATATAAATTATATACACTTACAAATCCAGGGAAACTATTATACTTTTTTCTTGGACCATTGTGTATCCATATTTTTTATTTAAGGTGAATTATAACTCTCCTTATTTGTTTTGTGCTCTCAAATAATCTCCAACAATAGTCTACTACTTTTTCTCTTTTTTTTGTTATGTCTTGGCTGCTACTGTGTTTACTGCCTATATCACCAATTTTACTACAAAGTCTGGTCCAAATCCAATATCTTCTATGAGACAATCCCTTGTAATCTTATTTTCTTTTCTTTTTATTTTTCACTTTAGTACTTATTCATTTGCCATATAGCAATTCTATTCTTTTAAAAACATCTGTATGTGTTTCTTCAAAAAAAATTTAAAATTTCTCTAGAGAAGAAAATATTCCCTGTATTTTCCTGTAGCCCACATAGCTCCTAGAATTGTCTGAGTCCATCACGAGTGGGTACTCAATAAGTCCTTACTGAACTGAAATATGTTACGGAAGGGAACAGAAAGATTGGAAAATCGAAAGCTCCAGTGTTAGTAAAGCTCAGTTAGGTCTATGTTTTCGTTTCTTGCCCGCTCAATTTTTGAAGACCATTTCTAAGCAGTTAGTAAGCTAAACATTTATCTCTTTTTCTTTTTTTAGAATTGGAGGTATCAATAAAACTGATAATAGGGCAACATTCTGTTGTACTAAGGTGAGTGCAATTTTAGAAATTAAGTCATTTATAATATTATCATTAGCTTGAGACTTGCTTTAAGATGAATTCTCCAGAGAAACATGAAGGCGGGGAGAGACAGAGAGAGAGAGAGAGAGAGAGAGAGAGAGAGAGAGAGAGAGAGAGAGATCTATCTGTAAACTGGAGACGGTGCCCCTGGAAAGTGTGTGGGGTAACTATTTCTTTTCATTGTGAAGGCAGGTTTGAAGGTCTCTCACTTTGTGAACCAAAGAAACCAGTGCAGTAGATCCTAGCCTGAGGGCAGGAAATGAGATGATGTCTAAGTTGTGACTCAATTCCTCTTTCCTGGCTGCCTTTTGTTTTTATCTGCAAGTATCTTCACAGATACCCAGAGCCCAGATTCAATCTGGTCTACCTCAAATTGACATAAAATTAATCAGTCTAAATCTCTAATTGTGCTAATTTTCTTCCCCACATGAAATATATACTTATCATTCAAGAGACAATGGAAGCTAAATAAATACTTGGCAATATCTCAGTTTTAAAGAGATGCAACCAAAGAGATTGAAAGAGGCAAAGGCCTTTCTGTCTTAGCCAGCAGTGTGTATTGAAGGGATGAGTCCTCTTGTGCTGGTCTCTGTCTCTGCACTGCGTTCTAAAAGCAACCTGTATTGATCCAAAACCATCTTTCCCAATTTGCCCTTGACTGGTCCCTTTCAGATTTCACATTTAAGGAAGCTTTATCAAGTAACAATCAAGTTTGTAAACTCTCATGATACAAAAAGTGCAGTTGTTGGTTTTGCCTGGCTTTCTTTTATTGGTCTGAAAATTTTCATAACACCATAAAGATTTTTCCTGAGCTCAAATGTTCTGGCATAATACTTTTTTTTCTTTCCATTTTTCATTTACCAAATTTAGATTTTTAGTGAGCTTTTAAAAATATACTTTGCATTTTACTACTTATTCAATTTTCATTTTCCAAATCTATTTTAGAAGCACATACAGACAAAGAACACTTTTTAAAAAGTAAATATCAACCTGCAAGTATAAGTCAATATTCTACTCTAGAAAGCAAAAATATAATTGAAGATTTCTGTCATGAAAATGCTTTCCCTTTTCCTCTGCTTTGGGCTGTACCCTAAACATTGTTGTACTCTAAGAATATGCAGTTGCAGTTGAGTTGCAGTTACTCTGGTGTTTAGAAGAAAAATGAAAGGACTTTATTTTCCCCACAGCACCATGAAGGCAAAGTCCACCATGTTAGTGATTCCAATGGAACGGAAGAATAGAGAATGTTAATACAATTTCAGTGAGAGTGATATATTTTTATTTCAATGATAAAGCATGTGCATTTATATGACCTATTTGATTTCAGAGGCTTACTGGACAGGAGAGTAGGATATATACTTCCTGTCTCATTGTATATAAGACCTTAATGATAGGTTCAGAACTAGCCCAGAGACATGCTAATGGAATTCAACTCGTGAGCAGTGCCAATCCTGCTCTAATGAGTCTGCACTGAGTCCTGCTGTACATCAAAGTCAAACGAAAAATAAATTTCATCTCTGTATGCAGAACCATTATGGTAGCATTGATCCTGAGCAAGGACTTGCTTCCTAAAGTACATAGATGACCATGCTAATAGCAAAATAGTTCTCCAAAATAAAAATTTAAGAAAAAAACTTCATTGTGAGGTCCATGAGAAGAAAGGTCATTAGAAGAAAGCTCAGATCTCCCCAAGTGATTACTATTAGAGTTTATAAGGCAGAAAAGGAATAAAGCTGTTTTCTATTTGAATCACACCAAAAAAAGGCATTTGAGGTTTCTTTTTTTCCTGTGGACATGGTTATCATGCCTCTTCATATAGACTGTACAGTATTTGGATGCAGGTATCCTGTTATGCACAGGGGATCTTGAACTTGTGACCTCAAAGTCAAAAGTCCTTGACAAGGTAAACTGAATTGCCCTATACATGTCTGTCTTAGTCACTTTTGTTATCTTTGAGCCTTCATACACGATACCCACAACTGAAAGGAGGAGAGGTCTATTTTAACTTACAGTGTTAGAAGTTTCATTCTAGGGTTATCAGACTACAAGGCAGAAACCTCATGGTGGCAAGACCAGGAAAGGAGAGAAGGTATAAGCTAGAGAGAGACATCTGCTTAGGTCACAACCCAGTGACCTTCCTCTTCTCACTGGGGCCCACCTCCCAACACACACTCAGCTGCTGAACTGAGGGTGAATCCATGCAGAACAGAAGCAGAGCATCCTTACAATCCAACCACTGCTTGAAAGACACAACTCTGAACGTGTGAGGCCCTTGAGGGACATTCTCCATGTAAACCACAATCGTGTTCATTCTTTAAAGCTTGTTTCCTAGTATCTTAGAGTATATACTGCAGGTGCTCCTTGAAACACAACTTCAGCACTTCGTTATTTGAGTAATTTACACACAGGGATGTGAAGGGAGACCTTGGTCAATTTCCTTCTACCATTTTTTTTTTTTATCAGTACTGGGGATTGAACTCATTTCCGTGTGCTTGCAAGGAAGGTACTTATGCCGCTGAGCTAAATCCCCAGCCCTTCCTTCTACCATTTTTGCCTGCAGCCTTCAGAATCCCTTTTGCTTGTTCTAAAACCAGTCAAATAGAGAAAAGTCTATTCTAAAGGAAGAAATTGTGTAAGTTAGAGTAAGTTTATATTGGAAAAAACATTTTGGTAAGCATTATCATGCTGATAAAGTAGTGCCTGATATATTCTATTTAGTAGAGAATAAATGATTTCAGTCTATTAAATTTTCTTGATAAACTAAATTATCCTTTGTTTGTTATGATTTTACATTTTGATTATTTGAGGCTGAAGTTCATTCAAAATGTATTATTTATTGGTTTACCTTTCTAACTAGAACATAATGATCATTATGCCATCATTTTATTAATGGCCATGAGTCATCGGAATGAATAATAATTATTATATGATGCTGTCATTCTGAAGTGAGCAGAAATTTCTCAGTAAATCATTTTTGTAATAAAATGGGAACTCAATATTCTTTTGTCATATTATGTGTGAATCCCATTCAATAAGTGAGAAGTAGAAAGGAGTTAATATTGAGATGTAAAGAACTTAATAGTTGCCTTGTGAGATTCAAACCTATATTTCTCTTGTTTACAGTGTTTCTGAGATAGCTCCACCTTCCTTCATAAAGTTAAAGTGAATGGTTTGACATAGGTAGAACTGATACAAGAACATCATCCCTCAGATGAAGATGGCTTTAGCTTTTATATGGTTTTCAGTTTTGATTAAGTCCAAAGGTGGCATTTGTGCAAATATTCAGTCCTTTGCAGAATTACAACAAAGATTTTGTGTTATTTCTGAAGGCCTTGTATTACCTATCAGTTGTTCTCTTGAAATGTCAGTGGCAGGATACTTTCTACCATTTTTAACTCTGAGATGTATATATTAAGGATACTGTCTATCTATTATGATACATACAGTGATGAAAAGCTAGGATCCTAGTGAGAAACACATATTTCCTACCAAAGAAAAGATGTGGCTTTGATGCCCATGTCCCTAAAATGGTTGTGAATTGATTCCACATCTACTAATAAAACTGACAATTTTAAATAATGATGAGCATCAAGATCTGTTATGATGCTCTTCCAACAGACTTGCTACAGACTAAAACTATTTCTCAAGGGTAAATTATAATTTTAAGAACATTTTTGTGATCCAGCATGTTTATCCAGCACATTGATTCATAAAGAAATCTCAGCACACTTATTCATAAAAAAGGGGATATTGTTTTCCTTTCCAGATTTTCTCTTCAGTAGTCTCTGATCTGACTTACAATGTCAAGACACTTTTGGAGAGTCAAACAGCCCTCTCTTACTACTTAATGGAAGATAATATTAGGGAAACAAACAGAAGTAACTATTTGATTAGAAGCAATTGCAACCTGACAAATAACAATTCTCGATTTGTCAGTACTTTCCAACTTGGTCTTTGTTAAATATCTGGAATCCTGTGCATTTCTTATTTCCTAAAAATGCTTACCTTACTCACAGAATTGAAACATGACTTTGTGAAAGAATGTTCTGAGGTGCTAACTGCTAATAGGTTTTATTCTGAACTCCATGCCCTCTTAACTTAGAGACAGATAAAACTCTATCATCTACTTCATTTCCTCTAATTCATTTCTCCCCTTCCCTGTAGGGAAAAATATTAGAAAATACTTTATAACACATTAATGACACAAGACAGAGAAAAATGTAGGTACCTGAAATGTTTGAGAGCGATGGAAATCATCTACTTTTGGGAACTGCTTAACAGAATTTATCTGGTGCATTACTTATCCAAATTACCTCCTGCTTTTATCACACAGACAATATGCAGCTGAATTGTTAAATGAAGTGTACTTTTTTTTTCTAAGAAGAGGATTGGACATTTAATCAGGTCAATAATTATTCACACATTAGCACAGTCTTCTTCTTAAAGTGTAACGGTGACTCATTGAGTATATAGTCATTATTACTGATTAGCAGGAAATTATTTCTGCGCATCAGTGGTTCATATGAAAACAGCTAAATTTATTATGCTGAGTTATTTAACAGTTGGGCCATGTGTGAACTTTGTGATTGAATCTTTCTACATACACCAAAAGATAACTACTAAAAAACTGCACTGCAGAGTAACTATTGGAGTTGAATTTTGCTTCTAATAGGTTGAACTTCTGATGTCTGATTGTATGGGCATTTATAATGTGTTTTCTCAGTTAAACTTCCTTGTAGATGAACTTATTTGGTAAAGATATGCATGCTAGCAAAAAAGTAGGCAACATGAACAAGAGTAACTTCCTTGTAGATGAACTTATTTGGTAAAGATATGCATGCTAGCAAAAAAGTAGGCAACATGAACAAGAGTAAAATACTTATTTAAACAATAGAGAATATGCATTAAAAAGAGAGAAGTAAGAAGTAGAGGAAAGAATGAGAACAGAGATATAATTCATATAGCTCAAATTTCCCATGAGACAATACTAAATAAAATATTTAAAATTCTCTTTTTGTTACAGAACTAATTTATAATATTATAAGTGGAGGGACATTTCTTTATTTAGTTCATTTCAATCACTTCTACATAGAAAATGTATCAAGAAGAAAATTTGGAAAATTTTATTAGTATTTATCTCTTTTGAAAGTAGGTTTATGCCTATTACAGTTGACATATTCTTTCCCTATTGATCCTTTTTGTGATTTTACTTTGTCTCTACTGCCTTCTAATTCACAAACTCAGAATTGGATTAACTTAAAATAATAAAAACAATGTATAATTTTAACTATTACTATTTCAGCAATGTGTCTAAAAGGTAAGGATTCTCTTAAATGAAGCCACACTATTATTATCATCCCTAAAACCATTATATATAATCCATTAATATTTTAAAATATCAAACTCTTGTTCACATTCTTTCACTCATATAATAGCATGCTTATGGTTGGTTTGTTTGGATTTAGATTCAAATAAAATCACACATTACATTGATTTTTTTTCATATACTCTAGATACAGATTTATTTGTCTAAAATGAGACTTTGTTGATCTGATTCAGGCTTGCTATTTTTGACAGAAATGATTTATTTTTTTGCCATTTGAAATTATTTTCCTTACTGAGAGCCAGGAACTAAATTTATGGTAGATCTTACTTGCTTCTGAATTTTGGGGAATACAACTTTTTTACTTTAATACAATTATGTTTTATAATTATAGAATACTAATATGGCTCAAAACACATCTAGAAAGTTAGTTTATTCAGAGTAGTCTGACTTCTCTGGTTGGTCCTTCAATCTCATTTATCTCTCCCTCTTAAAAAGAAATTTTATTAATTTTATGTCACATATTATCTTATTCTCTTTTGAACGTAAACAAGCATATCAGATGAGTTGTTGTATATTAGCCAGATTTTCTTTCTTTTTTTTGTTGTTAACATTAAATCTGTGCATATTTTTTGTGAGTTCACTATATTATATTCATTTAGTTTCTTGTCAATGACCATGTTTGCTTATAATCTTTAGCAATTAAGAACGGTATTTTAATGAATATTTTTGTGCAAAATTTCACCAATATTTTTAGTATTATGTTTTTGGAGCAGTTTTACAATTTAGATTTGTGGGTCAAGGAATAAATGTCTATGTAATTCTGCTACATATGGCAAGTTCTTTCCCACCATTTTATCTTACTGCAATAATACACATATTTATTATTCATAGTTTTCTCAACAGGTTATAGTATCAATCTGTTGTGTCTTAGTTACTTTTCTTTTTGCTGAGACCAAATACACAACACTTGCAAATCAAGATAGGAAAGGTTTATTTGGCTCACAGTTTGTAGAGGTTTCCGTTCATAGTCGCTGGCACCGAGATAGGGTGGCTTGGCTAGGGAGCATCACATAGGAGAACCAGTGCATGGCAAGCAGAAAACAGTAAAAGGAAGCAAGCAAGGGAGAAGACAAACCTCTCTCTGTTCCTTATATTGTGTCTAGGTTACTGAGATTAGGGCAGTACCAAATCAATCAGTGTACTGATGTAATAGTCAAGTGCCTTAATCCCAGCATCCTCTAACTAGATTCAGCCACCTCTGAAAAAGCCTCACTGATGATATGATCACATGAGGCTTTGGGGGTACAGACAGACCCAAACCATAACATTTTGATTTTCTACTATATAGACAAGTGAAAAATGGTATTTTAGTACAGTGTTATTTGCACCTTTCTTATGAAGAGGCTTAGTTTTATATTATTAATAAGATTTTGTGTTTATTTTTGGTGCACTGTATGACTGTATGTTGAGGCTACTTTTCTATACAATTGTTTGGCAGTTTGTTTCTGCTCTTTAAAATAACTGTTTTATGTATTAGGAATTGGGACAGGTTGCAAGAATGACTGTTCTTTCACTCCTTCCTGGACCTTTGTATTAATTTGCAGCTTTTCTTATGACAAATTAGTGTTCAGTTTTTTTCTTCAATTGACCAATCCCAAAGTTAGATGAACAGAATGTAGCAGAAGTTATCTTGTCCTAGTTCCAAGTCTAGATCTCTGGAGACCTTGGATTCTTCTGTTATCTGAAACATCACCGGAAGAAACAGCCCTTGAGCTATGAGAGGATGACCGTGCATGTGGAGTGGAGGTGACTGTCTTTAGCAATGATTGCCAGGCTGTGCAATACAGGTGGCATGAGCCACAAGGACCAAACTTCAACTTCAGAACCATGAGCTAAACAATTAATTTGTTTTAAATCTCTAAGCTTTGGGGTAGTTAGCTAAACAGCATATATTTGAACAAATACTAGCTCTTCTTCCATGAAGTGCTGCAATCATTTTCCTCAGCTCATATGTAAACTTTAAAAAGGGCTAAATGGTTTAGATATTTTCCCCCATGCATTTGTATTTCATGATGAATTTGCTTTTTCCTTTAGGTTTTACATCTCCTTGCTGTTTTTATTCCACATGCAAAACTTATTTTAAATAGTAGCAATACACTTTACCATGATTTTGTATTCTTCTTTTTTAATTAATCTCTATATTATAAATATTTTGTATTGTATTGTGCTTATAATTACAAATTTTGATCAAAAATTTTATTATATCTTTAAATTTACCATGATTTATTAATTCTTTTTTCTTAGTAGGTATTTATGTTAAATTTTTGCTCTTATATATAATTCCACAGTGAATAGAAATTGCTTTATTTTCTTCTTTATGATAAATTGTCATAAATGGAATTGCTGTCAAAATACGCAAAAATCTTCATAGTTTTTGCTATATAGTTTTTCCAAATAATGCAATTTGTAATGCTACCAGCAGAAAGTACTGTGTTTTTCCTTGTTATATATTCTTGTTTTTGTTCAGATTAAGTAAGCTTTTTTCCAAATCAACCAAATTCATGGATATCTATCTATTTATCTATCTATCATCTTTCTAATTCAAAGTCAGGTCAAACACTATTAAAAAATTTCCTTTCCTATAAAAACATTTAAAAATATTTTGTCATGTTAATCATCTTTTATTATTATTATTTTGTTGTTAATATTTATTTATTTTTTTTTATTGGTACCGGGGATCGAACTCACGACCGTGCGCTTGCAAGGCAGGCGCTTATGCTGCTGAGCTAAATCCCCTGCCCCAATATTTAGTTTTCTTTTGATATCTGGCTAAAATATTCCCACAGTGTTCCACATTTCTCAGTCTTATTTTTTCACTAAATCAAGTCTACTAGATCAACTCAATTCTGTTTTTTTCTTGGAATGTTCCTTTCCAAAATTTACTTGTTAAATCTTGAGCATCAGTCTTGTCTGTTCATTTTCCAGGCTTCATGCATATCTATCGTCTTCACTGTCCTCTTTACTGCTTTCCAGAACATTTTTCTTACTTCTGCCCTATGCTAGATCCACTTCTACATCAATATCATTTTAAAGAGGACTTTTGCTGTATATGCTGAACATTGGAAGTCTTTTCTATGCCTGTGGAAAATTTCACTCTTTCGCATATGGTAGGAATGTAAAGAGTGACTTATAGTCAAGTAGCTGAATATGGTGGTTTATGTTCCAGGTTCCCTTTCATCTAGGATGCAAAGTGTTAGCTAGAATAGTTAAACCTTTAGGTTTTTGGTGCAATGAGAGAGAAAAATATAATATAAAAGTAGCTTTTATTTTGAGGATGTGGAGAGAACTGCATGACTCTAGGGAACCCTGGCCTTCTCTGCCTAGGCTGGCACTTAGGGCGGGCCTTGGTGACATGCAAGGAGCTGATTGGAACCCTCTGCATGCACAAACAGGAAGGGGAGTTGCAGTTAGGGCTGAGGAAGAACAGGAAGTGGTAGGCATTTCCGTTTTAGCCTTTTGCTAGGTTAGACTACCGCCATGACTGTATAGTAATGTATTCTAGGGCAACAGCTCTTTCATCAACTAGGTGTGTTCTTTGCAAACTTTGACTCAGCTCATGAAATATGAAGGAAGGGAAATTTCTTTCTGGTCAAAGAAAAAATAACTTTTTAAGGTGAATTTTCTGGTGTAAAATTGGCAGTGGCATGAATGTCATATCTCTTTGTGACAGTGTTTTGGTATAGTTTATTTTTCTTGTTATCCTGATAATTCTACAAATTACCTGTTTCTTCCAGAGAAACTCTGTTTAAACAAATACTTAGAATCTTCTTTCATTACTTGGGACTAAGAACTCTGATATAGAACTTGAGGATATACTGCATATTTCTTACTCATTTTTTCTTATATTTTGCTGAAGGTGATTTCCAGTAACTTCTTGTAAATACAGACAAAATGTTTGAGGGTGCATGTTAGGGGAAAAAAAAACCAAACTATTTTTTCTGCTTTCAAGATGACATATAATTTGACAAGGAAACAAATCATGATTTGGGATTTTAAAAGAAATTTTACGTTAGTCTGTGATTTCCATGTTGCTATCAAGAAGGTTGACACTATTTTCCTTCATAGTTCTTTGCATGTGAATTTTTTTCATTGCTACAAAATTTCAGGATCCTGTGTTATCTTTCATGTGATGAAATTTTAAAGTGATAGATCTTGATATAAGTTATTTTTGGTTTTCATTTTGTTTATGTACTTATTTCTGTTGGATGATTCGTGATCTTTACAGTGTAAACATCCATGCCCTTCATTTAAATTGGGAGAATTTTTCTTGTATTTTTTTCATCTCTTCTATTTTTTCTCTTTATTTGGAAAATTCAAGTAATTTGTGGCTTTAGGTATATTATTTTTCTCATTTCATTAAAATATTTAAAATTTTAAATTTCACTTCTTAGATTGCTTTGGTTACTTTACTGTCTTGCTCTTATTTTCATGTTTTGTATTAGTTTTTCCATAACAGTTTGGTGCCCTTGGGTTTCCATTAATACTGTATTGGAGAGTGTTGAAACTGAATACAGGTGCAGGGCTGTGGTGTGGTCCAGGCATGGTTGAACTGAGAATGAGGAGACACCTCAGGAGGCAAGATAGGCCACAGCTGAGGCCACTTAGAGATTTTTCTGAATAGTTTTTCTTAATTAACACTGTCCATTGCTCTGAGGGGTCCTTGAACCCCTCCCAAGATCCTGTTCAGGTTTGCTCCATTGTCCACTCAGCTCCTTGCTTGTTCTGATTAAATACGGGTTGCCTAGCGTCAGTTAGTCTGCCTACTAGCAAAGTTAGGAGCTCTGCTGAGGATCTCATTCCTCCTGCAGCCCTAAAGACCCTGCTGTATGTCTCATTCCTTTGAGCCTTCGCCTTGCACCCATTTTGGGGGGTTGTGGGTCTAGGTACAGACCCCAACAGTATTAACTGAGATATTAAGCACTTACTGGCACTTGTCCCTTGATGGGGCTAATTTACTGTTACCCAGGCTGTTGGCTGTGTTTGAGGGGGTCTTCTGTTGTTAATATCAGTAGTTTTTTTTTTTCTTCATACCTGTGGTTTCTTTCCATCTCTTGGCAAGAGGACACAGATCTGGATGCTAACAGTCTAGGTTCCAGGGTGGGGAACAGGCTGGTAGGACCCATGTTCAGTAAATGTTTCATGTAAATCCCAGTTTTAGTATCTTGCTTACCTCTTAAACTCAATTGTGTTTTAAATTCTTAGAAGAATTCCCTTGTTCCTCAACCATTCCAGAGTAAGTCCTTTATCTTTAGCATAAGTAGAAAAGAAATTTTTGGTTGAATGAAATGTGAAAAGTTAGCAGAGCTCTTTTTCAGGTTCTCAGTCAGTGATCTTGTTTTCTGCACGTGTCCTCACCAAAGAACTGATTCTTCAAATTCCCAGGCTTTTGTTGTATGACTTTGTTAGATTCTTACTCTTAATCTTGCTTATCCTCACACATCCCTCTTCCTCATACAGATCTTTAAATAAGTGACTAACCAACCATCTATTTGGTTCCATTTCTCAAAATTTAGCTAATCTCTGCTCTATGTTGCTCTAGTTTTCTTTGACTTTGTAACTTGATCTTTTAAGGTTTTAATTGTGCAATTTTGTGGTAGTCAGGGTGCAATAGAAATTTGTGTGTTAAAGTTAAAATGTATAACTCAAAAATTCTAAGTCTGTTTCTTTCACAAGTAAAAATTTGGTGCTAAGAAATCCATTTTTGGACATATTATATTCTCAGCCTATAGCAAGAAAGGAAATTCTGAATTCTAGAATTTTTCCTTGAGTTTTATTTTTCATCTATTTACTCTTCCTAGGTTGACATTTACTATGACTAGTTTATCCTTGAATTGGACTTTTTGCCTTTCCCTTCTTTTCGTGCTCTATATTAGGAATACATCGTTATTGTCGTACTTGCCTAATCTCTAACTTTCTTCCCATATTATCAAAGATGTGTAGCTCTTGCTAAAATCTCACTCCAAATTCTAGCGCTGCATTCTCTAACTGAATCTGTGCTTCTGAGATTATACTTCCATACTCCTTATGTTCAAAAATATGTCATTTCTTTGGTACCCTGAAGTTTTATTTGCTTGTGTTTTAATTTTATTTTAAGATAGTTCATAAATGGTAAGTAATATTTATGTAACTATTATTCATTGCTAGGTATAAACATATGGCATTCTATTCATCTGTTTTTCATGCTAGCCAATAATAAATTATATTTTTCAAGTGTGAAACACTGTATAAAAAGAAAAAGCCAAGAGCATAGGTAGATTTCTGAATGAAGATTTTTCAGACATCAAAATGCACAGAAAGACCTGAGGAAAAAATAACAGAGTAGCCATTAGGGGCCAAATTATTACTTTGTGTAAAATATTAGCTATTTATTTTAATTGAACCACGTTGTGTACCATATAAAACTAGACTCTGTTCCTCTCTCAAAATGAGCTGCTGTAAAATTATTCCTAAATAATGTATGCTGTTACAAGGTCACCAGTGAAATCCAGAACTTCATAGCTCAGTGCTTCCTTAAGAAGTTAATCCAATTGGTCCCAGAAGGCAGGGCATATTGCATATTCTAGCCTAATGTCCATGTAATTTTAAACACAAGTAAAGCACTTGGAAGCATGTAGAAACACCAAATGATTACTTGGAATGGAGAATTCCTGTCTATAAAGTGGGTGCAACTTTATGGTAACAGTCCTCTACCTGTAAAGTTCTCTGGAGGGAGTTACCTATACATATGTCTTATATATTTGTCATTAAATTTTTTTCAACATGTGCTTTGCTATGAAAAACACTAAAGAAAACATCCATCCATTTAACCATAGCTTTAAAACTGAAAATAATTTATAGAGACAATAGTAAAAATGAATGTGTGAGTGTGCACGCGCACATGTGTGTGTTTGTGTGTATACTGTGTATTTTTTTCCTTCAGTGCCAGATATGTTTTTAGTAAATGAGGATTGCTAAAGGTCTTTGGCCTTATTGTTGATGTAGTAGTACTATAAACACTGTGATGGGATAATATCTCGTGATGGGGTTCAAAAATTCTACCTCCAAATATTGTACCTTGGTGTTCAAGAAAACACAATCAGACAGGCTACCTTCACATTACTGCAGCCCTTTTACCTGAAGCTGATCACAAAATGAGGAAGGAGTTTCTGAACCTAAAGACAGGCTTAAAAATGTTTATTCTAAAGATGCCTTCCCTATCACTCAAAGGAATAAAACTCTGTCCCACAAGTACAGGGAGACTCTGAACAGGGTTTGCTAGGTTTCCTCTGGTTTATTGCCATTAGATCATATTTTTATCTCCAATATACTTCTCTATTACTATCCTCGATTTCATCATACCTAACACTGAAGACACACAGTTTTACGCATTTCCTTATACAGGCTTCTATGTCACAGAAACAGTTCTGTGCTTTTTTTTCTCTTACGAATTTTTCTTCTGTTACAAGGGCCTCAGCCATAAACCTAGATTGAGTGAGGAAAAAGAATTTTCCTTCTTTATTTTAGAGAATATGTGCTTGTTTGTGAGTTAGAGAACAGCAAACCTTAATGTGTAACATTTGTCTTGTCAGGTTTGGCAAGTTGTCACATGGGTTCACCTTGTACTCCCTTTTGTTTTTGAAATATCAAGTCCATTAATTTCTATACATATTTTTATTGCCTAAGTAAGGAATCAAAACTGTATTCTTGAAGACAGTAGATTCTTTAATCTATGAAAGTAGGGAGAGGAATATTTTCATTTCTTCTCTCTAGTAGTAACTTGCCCTGGTCATTTAATCACATGCTTTACATTAATTCATCTTAAAGAATTTTGTGTTCGTTTTATGCATGTTAAACTTTTCTGATTAAGTAGTTTAAGATATTTATATTTTGAAGAGCTTCATGTTTTATGTTAAGAAAATAATATCATCAACCTTTCTTTTTTATTTTCATTTTTTCAAAAGCTTCCTCTCATTACACTTGATCCTCACAAAATTATGTCAAATTTTTTCTTCTTCTCTAGACCTTCTGCCTAAACCTTAATAGGGATTTTCCTACTTTCAGTTATTATATCTCCAGTATTTAACAGACTATCTTTCACATAGTGGAACATATAGTAGTTACTCTTTCATTTTCTTAATTTGTAATATTGATTTAATAGCTTACTAACTTGAATAAATAAAAATTTTTGTTTTCTTGTAAACTATCATTAACAGTAATAATAATGCATTATTTCATTGATTTAAAAATATCATCTTTTTCCTGTGTATTTTACCATCTCTGGAAAATATCTATAAAACTGACATACCATGATTTAATTGGAATCACCTTCCTCCCTTTATTTTCACTCTCTCCCCCTCTTTTTCTCCTTAGATCACAACACTTATGACATGACTTAGAATCAATTTAGTCATGTTCAATTAAAATGACATAACTATAATCTGCTGAGCATCTATTGCATATGAGGTTTCATCTGTTTTACAGATAAAGAAACAGACCCAAAAGTTGAAAAACCAACCAACCCAAGGTTTTGTACAAGTGGATATTAGCTTTTTAACTGGACACTAGTGCAGTCCAAAAATTTTACTTTTAAATTGAACTGAAGGTACATATATCTATCCTGTGCAAAATATATCTGGACAGAACTCTAATTATATGAATAGAATCATGATACAGTTGGGTAAAAATTTAGAAGCATCTCTTCTAATTCTTTGCAGTTTAGTTATTAGAAATAACTAAATGTAGGTAAGATGATTTCTTTAGGTAATAAGTTCAGGAATTTCTCTGGTAGAATAATTCTTCAAAGACAAAAGTAGTGAAATGCATAGTTGTAGTAACAAACACTACAGAAAACTGGACAGATTCCACCTTTTAAAGATACAACATTTATCTTTCAGTCATTCAAATGAACTGAAAAATAAGAAGTACAATATAATTAATGATGATGGTAATTTAAATCTTGCTTGTTATTAACCATTATCTTTGTATCTAGTACCATTATGCTTGTTTTGAAATTAATACTTAAATTACTGACATGAATTGAATATGTAATACATGTTGAATATTTTTGAAATTCTCTCCTAGTCTGCAACCTTTGGCTTCCCCTGCCTTGTATTTTTTGTTCTCTTGAGTTTCTTTACTCTTTGCTGAGACAAAGTATCCGACACCCAAAGATATAAGAGGAAAAGTTTATTTAGTTAACAGTTTGTAGAAGTTTCAGTCCATAATTGGCTGGCTGTAAGACAGGGTGGCACATAGCAGAGGGGCAAAAGTTCATGGCAGTGGAAGACAGAAAAAGTAACAAGAGAAGGACAGAGACAAGCTTCTTTCTGTCTTCCATTTTGCATGCAAACTACCTGCCCTAGGGTGGGTGTAGCACTTCATGCTCTTAATCCTAGCCAGAACTATACCAAACTACTGATTTACTAATCACATACCCTTAATCTCAGCATCACACACTCTAAATTCAGCCATCTCAGAAAAGCCCACCCCCTGTGACTGCATAAGGCCTCGCTGGGGGCAGGGTGGGGGGGATCTAGACACAAGCCATAACAAGTTTGAGATCCATTTTCCCTGAAACACATTTCCTCTTGCATGTTCAGTGCTTTTGCTGACTTGTAAAAGGTCATTTAGGCACAAACTCTCTGTGACTATAAGAGAGGAAGGATTTGCTCTTTGACTTTCACTGGTCACTCCAGAGATTTCTCCTTTAGTGATGATGCTTTCAGAATGTTTACATTTTTACAAAGTAATTTTAAAAATACTAGGAGGAAAACATTTCTTTGAAGTCCTAAACTGAGCTGTACTAGAAACAAAGAGACCATGTACATCTTGCTGTAGTTGTACTTTTTTTCTATGAATTTTGGGAAATAGTTAGGATTGGAGATTGTAAAGATCAGTAATCAACAGTTTTTATGTTATGTTATATTAGAGAAAATTTCCCATTTGCAATGAATCTTTAAAAACTTGACTTTTGATAGTTTTATCACATGCATGGCGCCTTTTAATTGCTAGTGAAAATGGATTTACAAGTAACTGTACAGGTTATGAAGAAGGTGTACTGCCGCGTAGTCACATGGGAACATTTAATCATGTTGCCTGTGCTCTGGGGAAGGCAACAGGCCAGAGCCTGTTCCATTTGCAACCATCTGTAACATTTCTCTTTCCTATAATGACTGTTCAGAAGAATCTTATGGAAGGAACAAACCTTTCTCACAACATGTTTCATTTAGTAAATTGAAATTAAAAAAAAAACTCAAATCTTTTGTATTCTCCAGCATAGCAGTTGCTAAATATGAAATCCTAAAACGAACAGTAAAAATCAAAGGTCATTACATAAAAAAGTTATGAAATATCCGTCATTCAACTGTAAAAGTAAATAAGAATTTTGATCTTAGTGTACTAAGTGATGACATAAACCTTCAACTCCTTTCCTTCAATTAACTCTTTTCCAATTTTTACAGTTAAGGGTTAGTGATCAAAGTGATCTTCAAGTTGCCAATGTGTTTGGCTGACTAAATAATCCATTGAGAGATCACTTAAATTTCCCTCAGAATGGTTGTTTCCATAAAATTGAAACTTTGCACAACAGCACATTTATTGTCAAGTAAGAGATGGTAAGGTATTTATTTATTTAGATTTGCTGTGCCCTGGTAATAGTGATAAGCAGACTCTCATATCCAGACTTACTGCTTTGCTACTATAAAGGTGTTGCCTAACAGGCTTATAGAGGTGCAAATCACTGGAAGGAAGTGAGAAGATGTTTATTGCACATATTTTCATATCTCATAATAATAAAATCTGTGACTAATATTTAGAGTTGAAGTCTTTTTTTTTTAAATGAGAAGTATGACTGTCTGACTGTAGAGTTTGCAAATAGATAAGGTTTGACAAAAGTAAAAATTAATGGAATGTAAATATACCACTTCAAGTTATAAAACAGTTTAATAGTTTTTACAAGACATTTAAAACATATTGTTTGAGGCAGTGCTTTGTATTTATACAATGCAATGATGCATCCTTATTAAATATTTGAGCTATATGGCTTCTGATGAACGTGTGTGTATGTGTGTGTGTTTGTGTGGTGCTGGGTATGAGCCCAGGGCCTTACATCTGCCAGGAAAGGGCTTTACCACCAAGCCACATCCCCAGCCTGTGGAATGAGCATCTTTTCTTGAAGTTTACCTAGAAATCCAAATTAGCAATTAGATTTTTTTTCTGGTGATAGCCTCAGACTCTAACTGTAATTCTTGTTTAACTGTTTTTGTACAATTACTTTAGAATTGACATGATGAAGGAAAACAAAATCCATGTGTGGATGAGACAGAGGGGTAAAAAGCAAGGCAATATTTTAGAATACTAGCTTAATGGTTTAGTAGATAAAAAGAGCTAGCCAATAAATGTTAAGAAACAATAATAATGAATGCAGTTTTCAAAAAATTATCACATATTTATTTTCTACCATACATACAGTGTGTAATAAATTTAACTGCATGTACAATTTTTTTTGCTATCAAATCACACTGGGATCAATCATGTGACTGCAAAAGTAAATCTCTGCTTTTAAATCATGTGTGCAGAATAATGCATTTTTCTAGATTTGCTTTTTATTTGAGATTAATTTCATCCTTTGTTAAATGAGACAAATAATGAAAACAAAAATATATTTGATGAATTTCTATAAAATCTTTAATTTTTAGAAGTTAAAAGAATTTAAGAGTTTTTCTAGTCCAGTATCTCCTTTCACAGATGAGGATATTTATGTCCAAAGGATGTCTGACTTTTGTTAATATGCCCTGGAGGCAGAGTTGGGTGGGAGAAATAAGGCCATTGGACCCCCCATGCTATTTCTCACTGTAAAGGTATATTGTTTTCCTTTGTTACATATACTTTGAGACCTTTTGTATGGTAGGACCCATGCTAATGATACCTTTATCATAACAATATTTTTTAAAAATTTTATTTAAAGAGGGGGGAAGCAAAACAGAAAAAAGGGTAGAAACAATACAGAATTTCAAAAAAAATAAACAGTAAGAAATTACATTACATTACATATGATACATTACATATTGTCTTCTTGGATATTGTTGTTCAAGTTACAAAATTAAAGCATACAAAGTGGACATTCAAACAGTGAGGCTGCAAACAGTTCTGTTCACCAATCCAACAAAAACTTAGTAACATGGTTATCAATCCTACACACTTAAGTATACATACATTTATCTCTTTTAGAGCACTTTCTTTTCCTCCTCTTGCTTTTTTTTAAAAAAAAATTTTATTTAAAGAAAAAAATTTTGAAACAGAAAGAGGGTAGAAACAATACAAAATCTCAAAAACAAAGCAAAACAAAACACAAAAAATAGTAACAAGTAAAAAAATCACTAATTGTTAATTACATACATACTTTCCTCTTAGATGCAGTTGTTCAAGTTACAAAAGTAAAGTCCACAAAGTGGACATCCAAACAGTGATACTGCAGTCAGTTTTTCTCATCCATCCAACTAAAACTTTAGCAACATGGTTATTAATTCCACACACTCAAACATACATTGCATAACAATATTTTAAGTACGTATTTCTAACATAGATGACTAATGTTTATACATATTAACATTATCTGTGTTTGGTGAAATTATCTTTGATATAACTTTAAAGAGAAAATTATTAAACAATATCTTTTAATTATCAAAGTTAAGAAACAGATTATTTTAGCAACCCAGAACGAACATCATTCTGTGATTTCAACAGACAAGGAACTGGGAATGCTGATCAGGTCTTCTAAACACTCCTTGAAATTTTTTAAATGAATCTGGGTTAATCCCTTAAGCTCTTAGCACTTATATTTCTTTAGTGAAGCCAGGTGATAATAGCTGTCTTATGGCTATTAACCTTTGACCAGTATGCTGTTCACACTTTGATTCCTTTTTATTGAAATATTAAGTTCCTTGATGTGTCTGTGTTCATAATGGGGCTGAATATTTTTTAATATCTTCCCAGCTGGGCTATAAGAAGAAGACTAAAAAATAGATGAAAATTAATCCTTGGGTTGAAATTTTGGTTATTGCTGTGGATTTTTCTTAAGG
This sequence comes from Hydrochoerus hydrochaeris, assembly GCA_004027455.1. NCBI lineage: Eukaryota > Metazoa > Chordata > Mammalia > Rodentia > Hydrochaeridae > Hydrochoerus > Hydrochoerus hydrochaeris. Next base: position 170,476 of record PVLA01002464.1, read on the forward strand.
ATCATTTGACCACATGCAGTTAGCAGAGGTTAGTATAGAGTGGAATTATGGGATTGTGTAAATAATGTGATATCCTAACCTGCAGCATCAGCACCACAAAACATCTTGTTAGAAAGCAAATTTGTAGACGCTTCCTCAAATGTACTCACTCAGAAACTTGGAGGTTAAGGGCCAAGTGCTTGAATTTTAACAAAGCGTAGAGGTATTTCGACGTATGCTAACAATTAAGAACCACTGGTATAAATTTAAAAAAATACATAAATAAAAGATTAAAGTAAACTCATAGAAGCCAACCTCAAACTTTCACCAAAAATGTTAAAAGAACTCAGGAAAATTTGATAGTTTTGACAGCTAAGTATTAAAATGTTGAAAAAAAGAGAGAAGTGGATCATTAAGAGAAAAGTGGTTGTTGCTGAGTATTAGCATCAAAATTTCAAGAATTTCTTCTGTGTTCAAAATTAACAAAAAACATAAAGCATTTTAAACAACTTAATATACATTAAAAGATTGCATTCATCTGAGGGCATTATTCATGTTCAGCATTTGTTTTTGTAAGTGAAATTTTGATTTGTGTTAAAATACTGATAAGTCCTAAGACTTAATTTGGTTCTTTGAGATTAAGGAAATCAAGAGTCAAAGAGATTTACAATCTTACAAAGGTATTAATGCCTTATAAACTTTATGCTAGTATTTCTTTGTTGTTTTTTGCAATAAAGATGATATTTTATGAAAAAATAGTGAAAGGCTGACTAGTTTTGGAAAAATTACTTTTAAAGTTGTGGTTGTTTGAAATATATTGTCTTAAAAGAGAATAATTTTACTAAGTGCACCCAAGGTTTTGTTTGAACACTGATATCTATATAACAGGAGTTCTCAAAATCATTGTTTTTGAGAGATGAGAAGGAAAGTGGTGCGTTTATTCTATTTACCTGGATATCATATCAAACTACTCATGTTCTATAACTCCTGTATGCTTCCAACACCTCCATAGCTATAAAAAACAACAGGCTTAGATTATCCCACATCTAAGATGATTGATCATTAAGAATTTTTTAGTTATTTGCATTGCTGTTCCTATGTAATATTCATGTATTTATCCAAGTTGAGAAGAAAATATTACTTACTGATTAAACTGTATTATGTGTCTCTGTGGAAATGAAGGATGCAGACAAGCCTAATAGTTTAAAGCTTTTTTTTTTTTTTGTCTTTTTTGTAGACTAAGATATCAGAATTTTTCTACTCAGGATGGCATTTTTTTCTTTATATGCAGATACTTTTCTGTTCTCCAAATCAAGCTATAAAGTTGGAGAGGTGGAAAGGTCTGTAAAAGCAATCAATAAATATTTGCCAGAAAGATGCCACCTATTTATTATATAAAACCTAGTATTATTCCTCATCCTTTTGTCTCATTATAATTAATGGGGTGATGTAAGTTTATTAATATCCACTTTTTTGGGAATGCCCATTTGGTGAAATAAAATAAAAGTGACCACTACAGACCTCTGAATTTGGAGATATGGATTTATGAGAGAAGAGAACTTTCTTAATTTGATCTTCTTTCATTTGTTGTCAGTGATCTTCAGTTGTGTATTAACTACTTACTGGCTGTCATGTTGGAAGTTGTGAACAATCTCGGTTTTAATCTTGGTGTTCCATCAGGGCTATGGTCAATACTGATACTTACTGATCTTCTTCCTTCACTTGACATGGTTTCAGATCATTGGTCCCTGGTGCCATCCTGTTGGTGCTATTCACTGTCTGTCAAATGAAGCCTTATCAATACCTTTTGTTACAATGTTTATGAAAACACTAAATGCAATGGTAGCTTTGAGTCAAGGTACCATCAACATAGATATAATAAATTTGTGTCCTGAACTTACGGACCACAGAGATAAGAAACTAAACAATGATAGAAGATATGTTCCTCAGAAGATACCAGGTCCTCTGTTATGTGGTGTTCTCTTAGTTTTCTTCTTAACATTTGTGAGTTTCTCATTATGTTTTTAAGAACAGGCACTATGGCTGTTTGGTTTTGTTTAAATAAAAGTCTGAGCTCATTGCCTGACACCTACGCGCTTAAGAATGTGTGAGCTAGAAAGTTCAGAAAAAGAAAACATCACTGAGAAATTAAAGAGAAAACAACAAGAACAAATAATTCATTATCTCCCATGAAGTTGACTGGAAGAGAGCTTAGAACTTTCGGTAGTATGTGTAATTACAGATATCATTTAAGTAAAGAGAAATTTAGCTGATAATTCCTGGGAAGAAATTAGCAAGATACAAAAAATTAGATTAGCATGTCAATGGTTTTCTGACCTTGTTTGAATAGTGTTCCTGTGAGGATAAAAGAATATGAAATTAGATATGCAAAACTGACAGAAGACAGGCTGGAAGGCATGGCTTAGTGGGGTGTTGGAGTCAGTTTGAATTGGTTCAGAACTTACATACTTTATTAACACATGTTTGCAATACATGAAATTTACATTTATCTTAGGTAGTAGTGTCATGTACATAATATAATTCATTTTTATTCCCCTTCCTGTCTCCACTCAGTTCTCTCTCTCTGTCTCTAGCTCTCCTTTCCTCATTTACAGTATCACTGTTAATATTATTTTAAATTCATATTTATGACATATAATGTTTACATTCATTGTGGCTCTTTCATATATGTACATCTACTTATTTCTCTTCCCTTTCCCCCTTTCCATTTCCCTTGGTATCTTAAAAACATTCTCATTTGAAAAAGATCTCCCTGTTTCCTTCTATTGAACCTTTATTTTTGGTCTTTACTTGCACTTTGCCTTACTTAAATGAGAGGTAAGTATTTAAGCTTGTGGGTGTGATTTATTCCACTTAACATTACATTTTCCAAGTGCATCCTTTTTCCTACACATGTCTCAAATTAATTTATTGATACATCAATTCCCATGTTCATGGAATTGGCCAACATGAGAGTATTTATACTATGAAAATGGAAAATGATAAAAACTAGTGTTCTGTACTCCCAAGGACCATTTGTTAAACATTGATATTAATTAATCAGCTTTCCCATTGCTGGCTCAAACTTCAAAGGAGAAGCTTAATTTAGCTCGTAGTTTTAGGAAATTCAGTCTATTGTGAGCAAGTTCCAAGGTAGAAGCATCACAGTGGAGGGGGTGGTGAACCAGAGCTCTTTAGTTCATTGGTATGGAGAAGTGCAGGAAAACAGTGCGCCGTAAAACAGATTTAAAAACACAGGTCTTTAAGTCTACCTTACATGCTACAACTATCTTGAATACAACTGAAAATGTAATGACCTTCTCTCTAAAGTTTCAACTGTTAAAGCATTCCTCAAAAGTCCAAGTAAAATGCTCCTGTTATGATTTATATCATATGAACCCCCAAGTCTCATGCAATCATGGATGAGGTTGAATCTAGTGTTCCTGGTTAGTTCATTGTCTAGCACTTGGACTGATGGTGTGAGTGCTACCCCCGCCCAGGGGTGGAGCCAGCATACAGTGTAATGGAGGGAAGAAGGCATGTCTCTCTCTTTGTAATGGCTCCCACTTTGATGCAGGGGTGTCTGTATACAATATAAGAAAGGAAAAGAGGCTTGCTCTTCCTCCCTTTTTGCTCTAGCTGCTTTTTCTCTGGTTGCCATTTTGCTTTGGCTGCTGCCTTGAAGTGTTATCCCAGTGCCATGCCACTCTGCCTTACGTGATTATGGACTGATTATGGACCAAAACCTCCAAAAACTGTAAGATAAATAAATTTTCCATTCCTTTATTTTGGGTGTATTTTGTCCAAGCAATGAGAGAAAAGCAAAAGTAACCAAGACAGCTCCTCTGAGTCTCGAGGCAAATTCTTTACAAAACTCTGGAAAAGTTTAAAAAAAGAGGGGGGAATAGGAAAAATATTCCCATTCCAAAAGGGTGGGGTGAGAAATGATCGGTACAAAGCAAGATCAAAACACAGAAGGGCAAATATTAAGTCCCATAGCTCCATGTCTAGCATCCAGGGCACATGCCTGGTAAGATTCCAGAGATTTTGAGTTGCCCAGCCCCAGTGGCTTTACTGGTTGCAGCCCAAACCAACCATCTTTTTTGGGCTGGCTTCACTTCCTGTTTGCAGCTTTTCTGGCATTTCTGAGATGCTGGCTTCCCCACTGCATGTTTGGTTTTATTACTAACAGCTTCACACGCCATATTCTCATGGGCCTATTTGCTGCTATCCCAGGCCGTTCTTTGAAATCTGTGCGGAAAACTCCCTGACCCTACAATTTGTATTCTGCAGTATGTATGCTGTGTGGCAGTAAAACCAGCATCTTTTGGATGATGCTAAGGTATGTCGCCAGTGGAGGAGTATCCAGGGTCTATTAGACCACAGCTACAGCAGCCTCTGGCTGACTGCATAGCTGAGCATTGTGAAATGAACCTTAGATTATCAATTCCCTAGAAGGCCCTTTCCAAGAAGTGGCTTAGGGACTCTATTCTCAAATGAAAAGATTACATTTTTGTACCTTTCCACCTTTTACAGGTGAGATCTTTCTGGTTTCTCAGATGTTCTCAAAGGGACTTTCTTTTGTCCATCTACAAAGAAATTATTTTTTTTCTAATGACACTAATTTCTTCAGCAAACATAAGTATTTTTGTTTCAGCTTTACATGTTTTTCTTTTTGACCTCAAATATAAGTTTTCAGGTTGTTATGCTTTGCTTTTTTGTTCCTCTTCTTCATTGTACATCTGGCCAAAAGCAGCCATTACTACTGATTCCAGAACCTGAATATTAGGCTGCCTTGGAATTTTGTCCACTCTATCAATGAGTCAGTTGCTCTTAAACTGACTTTTGTGAAGTCTACTGTGAAGTGTCAGGACAGGCAAAATATAGACAAGCTTTTATGCCAAAATGTAACATATGATTTTTATCCAATTCCTATATAAAACTTTTAAAACCTGGCTTTGTCTGCATCCTTATAAAAATTCTGCTGTTATAAATGCCAACCAGAATCACTTATCATGTTCTATTTATAGCTTTTAAGGGCTTCTAGGACTTATATCTCCAAACAATTTCCAAGCTCCTTTCACAAACAAATTCCTAAATTTTCTGACCCCATGGTTAGGCACAGTCCCACCTCTGGTATCCATTTTCTGTATTTGTTAGGTTTTCTGTCATTGGACACAATGATCAACATCCACAATTAAAAGAGAAAAAGTTTAATTTGGCTCATAATTTCAGGGGATTTGATCTATCAAGGCAGGAACATCATTGTTGAAGGGTATTGTGAGGTAATGCTGCTTAGTTCCCTGCAGCCAGAAGTAGAGCAGGAGAACAGTTCTTAGGACCAGATGAAGACCCCATGGTTTTGCTTCCCTGCTTTTTTCTAACTTCCAAATTTTAAAAAAAATTTACACCTAGATACACCCAAAGTGTGCTGTACTAATCCTTGCAGCAGCTCTTCAATAAATCAAATTGACACAAGTTAGGGCATCCCAGTAAACAAGTCACTGCATTAGCTGTTATTCTCCAGAGGTGCTAATTGTTTCTAGGTACCAGTAAATGATAGTAAGATGAAACTGAAATACTTGTAAGATTAAAAGCCCACTACATAGCACCATAAGAGTGTGAAACTATTTCAGTATATAAGAAACAAAAAACATCAAAGTTAGTAATCTGAGTTAGAAAATAAAGTAATACATTGATGGGAGGAATTACTTGTTCTAATACTCTTAAAACTAGAGGGTTGCCTTGATTTGGTTAAGTTTATTTAGATCAGTGAAATTCTTACCTTTCATAGAAAATTAACCTGTTACAACAATCTTAGTCCTTTGGAATATTGTGACAATGTAACTTTAAAATTGTATTTGTTTGATATGTGTATTTCTTTGCATAAAAATCAGAAAATGAAATAGTTTCTCATATATAAGCAACATTATAGAAAAACTGGAGAATGTAAAATGTATACAAGATAGAACATGTAGAATAGATAGCCATTGTTAGTATTTTTTTCTTATTCTTCTAGGTTCAATTTAATAATTCCCATCTCAATTTTATTTTAATTCTTATTTGTAGTATTACTACTTATTAATAAAATGTTTGATTAAGCTGTCTGTATTTCATTTCTTCTCCTTTAAACTAACTTTTATGAAGGCAAGAATTTTTTTTTTGGAGTTTCTCTGATCCCTAATACAGTGTGGTAGTTAATACCAAAAAATGGCTAGTGTATATAAATTTATTAATGATATTTTAATCTTTTATGAATGTCTTCATATGTAAAAATCTAGATTTAAATATTTTATTAAAAGTGCAACAGCATTGTTTTATATGTATGTCAAGCTCACAGATATGTACATACATGCCTAGAAATGGATTCTTAGTTCAAGTGCATACTTTTAAGTTCATGAATATATAGAATCAGCTTATTATTTAAACTTCCTACAAGGTTTTATTATCATACATTTCATATATTTTTTCTATTTACTTGAATATATGAAACCATTAGATATAGTTGGTTTTTCAATTCTTAAAAAACTGACCTTAGAAAAATATCATTTTAGTGTTTTCTTTTTAATTACCAGTGAAACAGAAGTTTTTCAGTTACTTGTTACTCACTTGTATATCATTTTTTGTAAATTTATCACCTTTATTGTGTTTTTGAAGAGTTTAGATTTTTAATTATGAGGTCTGTATATGTTGTATAAGATCTTCAAAATTTTATTGTATCCTTTACCCCAGCATATATACAACCTACTTTTTAAAAATTAAGAAAAATCATTCAGAAATTTTGCTGTTTTAGTTTTGTTTCATCGCTTAATTTGAACTCATGACCTTGTGCTTGCCAGGCAGGCACTTATGCCATTGAGCTAAATCCCTGGCCCTCATTGCTTAATTTTGTTAAGAAAATATTTTTAAAATGTGTGTAATAAATAATTTCAACCTTACTTTAAATACTGGATTTTGTATCAAAATAATATGTCACTGATTGTTTTCAACTTTTCTCCTATTTTTTAATCTTAATTATTTAATGAATTTTTAAAGAAATTATGAGACCAGTTCAACATTTCTTTTGTAAATTTTTCTTATTTTTCCCAATGGTGACTATGGCCTTGAAATGCCACTGTGAGCATATCTTGAGTGACTTTATATACGTGGCCCTGTTTCTTGTTTTATGTTAAGTTTTCCACTTAGTCATTCATCCAATAAAATTTATTGGTTATTACTATATACTAGCACTATGTTAGGTCAGTGGTGTTAATGTAGTTCCAGTTCTAGGTAATGCAAAGTGTTTTTTAAAAAATTACTCACTTGACCCTTGTTTGACCTAGCCTGTTTCGATATGTCTGAGCCTAGTGAATTTAGATTATTTTAAAGGTTTTACTTTTGACAAGAAATAGTGCAAAAGTGGAGGCGAAAGTGATAATGAGAAATGTGGAGAGAATTTATGTAAAAACCAAAAGTTCTGAGAGGGGGAAAAGGCAAATAAAACAATAACTTTACTCTAAATCCTTTATAGACTCTGAAAATAATCTATATTCTGTTAGACATAGAATTACCCTGTGATATTTTTAAAAAATTTATTCTTTCAAAATTTGCATTTATTCATTTATATGAGGAAGAATGAGACTACATATAGAAGAAATTTTAGTCTAATAAAATTAAATTATTTAAAAGGACTCTCTGTATTCATAGTGTTTAGCAACTACCAAATGAGAACTCATAAATAACAAACATGGAGCTCTAGGTGAAGCAGGAGAAGCATGTTAATGGTTTTGTTAAAGCCCACAGAGCAATGAGCAGGCTGTTTAGAGAAGGTCACAGTTGAGTTGGTTCTTCACGATGTAATATGTGTTCTTTAGACAGTGAAATGAAGAATATCATGGAAGTTTGAAGGTTTCTTATAGTGAAGTTCTGGGAAGTAAATTTCACAAAAGAATTTGAACAAATGTTCTGGAATGCTAATAAGTTATATGCTGTGCTTGAGGTAGTGTAAGTTGCCTGGTGCATCTAGATGGTTCTGTTGGGTAAATGGTGGAAGAAAGGACAAAAAGTATAGGCTTTAGCCATGTCTCTGAGTACCATATGTGGAAGACTCTGTTGACTGTCTACATAACAGCCATTTCAACTTGTTTTCCTACAAGTGGAACTCAGTTATGTCCACAGCAAGGAGTCTCAGGAAAATGTGCATTTTCAACCTTTCTGAGCATGACCGTGTTGCACAATATTTCTTATGTCTTATGTGTTTGAGGTAGTATTTATCACTACCTGTTCTAAGAAAAGTACTGTTCTAGGGACTGGATACACAGAAATAAAACAAACAAACAAAAATGCAGATATAATGTAGATAAGCTCAGTTCTGAATTCCACTGAGGCAAAAGGTGGAGACTCAAAATACTAATGCATACACACACATATACTCTGTATATTCTGCTATACAGACACAGAGAATGTAGCAAAATGTCTAGAAAGGGAAATGTTTGTGCTTTCAAATAGGATGGTCAGAAAGAGCTTCATTGAAAAAATGCTGTTATATCAGAAACTCAGACTTGAGGAACCACTTCCTTTTTTTTAAGAGAAAAAAACAGAGAAAAATTAAAAAACAAGCAAACAACAAGCAAAAATAACAACAAAAAAAGCAAACCAAAACAAAGAAAAAACAATAGCAATATAGGGCTTCAAAACATGATAGGAATTTAGCAGTGGTTATTATATTCCATATTGTTACCTTCAAAATAGTTGCTCAGATTACCAGATACAGGCATGAAAGATTGATTAAACAATATGAGCACTGACTATTCATTTCCACGAACTAATAGAATTGGTGGTACAAATATCTTTGCTAGAATTTAAGGCAAAAGAAACAGGACATAGTAATATTTTGAATTGGGAATGTGCAACTACACTATGAAGTACACTATGAAGTCAGAGAAGAATTATTAGAAGCGCACATGTAGTAGAATCTTCCAGATATTTTACTCTGTGAGAGTGGAAGTCTCTAGAAATTTTCAACAGACCAACATGAGTTCTTTAGAAAGTAAAATAGAGAATGCTTTGGAAATTATATAATTTCTTCTAGGTAGAGATTTGGAAAGTGAATTTCAGAAAAGAATTTGAACAAATGTTCAGAAACAAAGGTTATATATTATGATTTTGTGTATCATGCCTCAGTTTAATCTTTAACAGAATCTTTCTGGATGTTGTTAAAGGCTGATGACAGGGAAGAAATTTGTAAGGATACTTGACTCAGGTGAGACATGAGACTGGCTCAGAACAAAGCAGTTGTAGGAAGGCGGAGAGAAGAGGCCAGGGTCTGTATATTCTGCATTTTTAAAATAGAGGATTTCCTGAAAGACTGCATTTCTGGTACAAGAAAATAAAAAGTAGAAAAAAAATCATAGGAATTTTTCCAATAAAATGTTACGGTTGTTAATTGAGTAGCTAAGATGAAAAAGATTTTGGAGGGTCAGAGTTTTTGTTGTTCTTGTTCTGATCCTTTTTCAGCCTTAGTTACAGATATCAAGGATTTGGTATTGGACTTGTAAAATTGGAGCAGATTGTCAGATATTTATGCAAAATTGTCAGTGACATCTAGCTTTATGTGGTAAGAAATCTTGACTGGAGATGTGTATTTTTTTTTTTTGCTGTCACAAAAGACAGTTTTAAAGTATTGAGGCTGGACAATGCTGTGAGAAGATCGGATGCATAGTGAGGAGAAGAAACAGAAAGCTGAGTCCTGGGGCTTTCCCATGTTCAGGAGAGGAAAGACTGGCAAAGATTTTAGAAGGAGCAGCTAGAAATATAGAAAAGAACCAACAGAAGGGAATATTCTGGATGTCAGGTGAAGAGTCCTTTAAAGAGAATGAAGAGACTGTTTCAAATCCTCACTTGTACTGCAAGAAAGAAGAGAATTAAAAATTTCTGTTGTATTTGTTGATATGGAGATTATTAGTGAGTTTCCAGAAAGCATTTTATTGGAGTGATGGGAATTAAAACATGATTTAATTATAAGAAAATGATTCAGAAATATTGAAAACAGTTATGATATATAAATCTCTCTTTGAAGGAACTGTGATATGAAAATAAAGATAGATGTAGACTGGAGTTTTAAAATCTAAGAGAAATGACAGAATGTTTATTTCCTTGGTGGAAATAATCAGAAACAAGGACCAATCTTCTCTGATGGATGGGATAGAATGAAATCTGTGAAAAAATAAAAATTTTGGAAAAATATCCAGTCTTCAAATTGATGTGTGAGTGTGTATTGATGGGAACATATAAAATTTTTCTACTACTTGCTTCAGGTCTTTTAGTGAAAGAGGAAACAAGGTTGTCAGCTACAAAACATGGTATGGTAGCAAGGTAGCTTAAATCAGTGTTACATGAAATCTTCTTTTTTGGGACATGGAGAAAGAACTAATTCTGAGTAACATAAAGCATCCTGTCCATTGTTCCTACACAAATCATAAATGTACTTATGAAGACAGCATCAGTCTTGCAATCATGGTATGAAAACTGTGATGCCAAAATTTCACATGAGTTAGTGGAAAGAACTTTTTATGCCTTTCCCATTTTGGAACCATTCTGTATTTCCTTCAAATTTTTCCAGATTTTAAGGTATATGTGTTAGTCAGATTTGTGTTACTATAATTATACCCTTGATAAAGAAAAAAAAATCATCTATTCTGCTTACAGTTCTAGAGGCTCCATCCAAGATCCAGTAGCCCTACTTACTGGCTCTCTGGTTTCTGTGCCAAAGGGAAATAGTGTAGAGTGTGAATTACTCACATCAATAACTAGGAAGCAGAAAAAGACAGAGACTGAGGTCCCACAATCTTCTTTAGGTTGCAGCCCCAGTGACTTAAGGTATTCCTTAGGTCTTGCCTCTTATGGGTCCACAGCACCTGGGGATCCAAATTTTAACACATGAGCTTTAGGGGAACACATTCAAACTGTACCACTATGGGAGAAAAATAAGTCTCAATTTGGCTAATTCATGGTAGCCAAGTCTCTGTTACACATGTTTTTGAAGTTTATTCCAACAGCGAACCTTAGGTTTAGAATTATTTGTTGGACAAATGAGAATCATTGAAATTTTTGTAAAGAATCATGGCATAAACAATAGTGACATTCAGACGATGTCTCTGGAGTGGCTGATGGATCTTTCTAGAGTAGAGCATAGCATCAATATTAGCATCTATATTAGATAGCATATTAGTTATCTGATATAAAATCTATTGCTGCTTGTGGCCAGTAGGAGAGTTATTCAATCAAAACTCATTGAAATATAGAGTTAACGGTAGTTTTCTGTTGTGAAATAATTAGGTGAATGCATTGTTTCAAGAATTTCCTGAGAACAAATAGTTATTAGTACTCAAACTTGTGGAAGTGAACTGTGCATCCTGTCAATGTATACATATAGGCAACGTCAGATAGAAGATTGTATTTCAAAATATGATAAAAATTCTGTTTCATCTCCGAAAGCCTAGAATTCATTTTGAGTTCATCAACATGCAAGTCCTTTAAATAATTTCTTGTTATAATAACCAAGATAGATTTTAAAATTTGGAATTGTTATGGTTATATAAAGGTTATTAAGTAATAATATTTTCATTAAATTCATTAAAATTCTGTCAGATATTTTTCATCTCAGAGTCACACTGACATAGATATATGTCATAGAGCTGTGGGGATACTTGAAAGTCTGATGCAGCATGACTCATATTCCCACCCCATCTATTTCATGGTAGTAAATTAAAAATACATTTTTGTTTAAACCAAACTCCCATTTATTAATTAATAAAATGAAAATGATTATACATTGAAGGGACTTTTAAAACTGAAGATATCTAAAGCTAGACACACATATGGCTTTCTTACTGCATTGATTCATCTGCTGATGTTTATTGATCTCTTACTTTGTGAAGGGCATTGTAGGAGATAGAGACAATCAATCATCAGTCAAGAAAGACAGGCATTGTAGTCAAGGTTTGTGCAGAGAACAATTAAAATCAGGAGATGGAGTTTATAATATTACTTTTATGATGGTCTCCCAGAGTTAACACAAGAAAATGCAGGAAATCTATCCACAACACTAAAGACATAGAATATTTAGCCAAGGACCTGGATCCCATAGCAATGTCCTGCATGGGTCCAGATGAAGACCCAGAGCTCATGACAATGCCTCCCACAAGTCCAGCTGGAGGTCTAGAGCCCACAAGAAGGACTCACGCCATCTCTTGTACGGATCTGTGCTGGGAAGGCCCAAAGGTCAGGTGGAAGCCAGAAAGTCTAGGCCAGCAGAGTGAAGGAGCTGTGCTGGTAGGTTGAGGGTTCTACGCTGGAGCCGAGAAGTCACACTCACAACAAAGACCAGGGCTGTCCTGAAAAGCACCACAGCCATCCTCAGCCACACAGAGGCCCTGAGCGACTTGGACAACGATAAGCTCAGTTGAGTACATGCCAGGAAGCCAGCATGACGAGCTAGCTCACCCTAGAGATCAAGCAGCACATGTCTTCCCCTTTGGAGCCAGGAAGTGATGCTGGATATGAGAACCAGATCTTCTCTAGGAGAACCAAAGGCTCAAACAGCAACATGTAGGAGAACCCATAACGCCTCAACACTTCAACATATAGCTTCTCCTCCACGTCTCTATTTATGCTGGCAACTTTCCTCAGGTGGAATATCTACGCTCAGCGCCATGCTGATGTAATCCAGCTGGTGTTAGGTTGACCACCAGTTCTTAATCTGTAACAACCGACTTTGATAACAACCAACAAATCTATATGAGATAGAGGAAGAGAACTAAACTTACTGAGCACATACCAAGCCCCAATCATGCATGCCTGACCTTTGACACAGAGATAACACAAGCTTTGCTCTGTGGTTCCATTGCTTAGTGCAGGGTCATGTAGCTGGCATACCAGTCATAACTGAATGTCTCTTTGGTTAAAAATAGGTGGGAAGATTTAAAAATGAATATAAAGTAGATACCTTCTGGTTGAACAGTCAAGTAAACTACATTTGTAATTTATTTATGCACCTTGAATATAGCACCTGGAAATATAAGTGTGATGAAATATCATTCTTGATTTTTACCTTGAGCTTTATGCAGTGAACATTTAAGAAATTATTAGCATTAAGTGAAAACTGGATGTCAGATATAAATGGCAAAGAGATTTTTGCTTAATTTAAGTCAGGATAATTACTACAAGTTAAATTAATGTAAATTTCTTGTGTTTTAATCTAGAGGTTAATGACAGTTTGTGGACTTTTCTAGCTTAATTAATGCCATTTTATTCAACTTCTTTTTCCTTGATGTAAAGATATCTGTTTTCTTTACTTTTTCTTCAGATAGTTGCTTAAAAGTTTGATGAAAAGTAATGCTTAAATTAATAACTAAAATGAGATATTTTGAGGTTAACATGTTCTGACATAGATATATAACATGTAAGAATTATAATAATTATACATCATATTTTTTTCTCAATTTCTTAACTTTTGGGTTGCATTTTAGAAGTATAGTGTACCATAATGCATACTAGGAATGAAATCCACTTAAATGATAATATTGAGTTTCTTAGCCTGAGATGATAGATGATTTGAACGTTACCTTTGTTTCCAGTACTTCTAATTTTTTAATCAATAAGAATAGTATTAATATTATGAAAATAAATATTTCTAAACTTTTAAAGTTTATTATTTATTTTAAAGAGGAAAAAAGTAAAAATAATAATAAAAGCTTCAAAACAGGTTAGTAGGACAGTTATAATACTACATTTAAAAAGCATTCTTGAAATAAATAATGCACATAAATACATATAAACAGTTGTTAAACTCACCTGAATAATTAGCATAAATTTCAAGCAATATTCAATATTCAATTAAAAAATAGTATTAATGCACCAGGGGATTCTATATCTGAGGTAATCATTTATTTTTTATTATTTATTTATTTATTTATTTATTTTTGAGTCAGGGTCTTACTATGTATTCCCTGTTGGCCTTGAGTTCACTATGCCACTATGTAGCAAAAGATGGCTTTGAACTCATGATTGTCCTGCCTCAACTTCCAGAGTAATGGGAATATCGGAGTGGAGTACCATGCCCATTTTAATCACTGTTTTCATGCTCACTGAACTACAAAATCTTGCAGAAGTTTCTCCTTCATGAAAGAAACTTCAAAATATGACCTGGAGTATAGGGAAAAATTTCTTAAAGACAGATATTTTCGGGAAACTTTCCTAATCAATTTCAGGGTTGAGGGAAGAGAAAAGAACCCTAAACATCCCTGAGGATCAAATGTTAGGGAATATCATTTGCAGGAGAATAGATCAGACTCCCCTCTAGCTCAAAAATCTTAGTGATTTGCATGACACAAAAGTCCCTAAGCATTATCTTTCTTGTCTTTAAGCACTTATTGCTCACATTTTATACTAAGGATAACTGTTAGGTGGTTAAAGGGATAAACATCTTCATAAAAAAGTTTTCAATTTGTATTTTCTTTACATTTACCTTTGAAAAATAATTTGAAATGCATCTATTTTCTATTCTTTAGGAGAAGATTAAAAATGGCAGACTAAGGCCAGCAGCTAAATATTGCCTTTCTGGGAACTGCAATTGAGACTTACGGAAATCCATAACTTGAGGAAGAAAAAAAGTATCTCTGAGAATTTAGGAAGAAAATGAAAGGAAAATGAATCTACAGAGAAGCTGGAGAAACAGAGCATGAAACAGAGACAAGTATGAAGCAGTCAGGATAGCTAATCCCAGCTTCCAGGGAAAGATTCTGCCTCTGCTATCACAAGGTAAACCAAGAAAGGGCTTGGAGCTCCCAGGAAAATGACTGATGGGGCTGGCATCACTAGCACCAAGAGAAGCCCACAGTCATTATAAACTGGAAAAAATAGCCTGGATTTTTACTCTGAAAAAGGACTCCTTTTGCATGTCAGGCTAGAATTAGAAAACTCCATTGCAGTGCCAATCATATTTGAGTGTGCTTATTCCCATTTTTGGAAGATGTGGTTTAAAACTGAACTACAGAACTACTTTAGAAGCCTTCACTTCCTGAGGTCATCCTATCATGGTAACTGGGTGGGTAATGGCCATAAGAGAGAGTTGCAGAGAAAGTGTTACAGGAGAAATGTAATGATCAACCTGATAGATGCCAGATGTGCCGAGTTCATGTCCCCTGAAATCAAAGAATGAATTTCACCGGACAGTGGAGCGTAAGAGTAGGAAAGGTTTATTTAGAGTTAGCTTCTGAGAGACAGGAGGGTCCCTGAGTAGGTTGCCATCCAGCACTTTGTCAGGGCTAATTTAAATAGCAATGTCACAATGTGGGTACAACATGGGTCAAATTATAATAAACCTATAGGATTACAATAGGGAAATGGGTCACGTAGCAAGAGCTCATGGGAAGAAGAAGCACATTTTTGGGAAAGGGTGGGTCTAGACATTCTGGGCACCAATCTGGGTGACTGATCCATAGCTGGACTTCCTAGAACATGTGATGTTAATTACAGTATAATTCCAATTTACTGTTTATCCCTTAGGAAGTCATGTAGACCCAGTCATCACATCTTTATCTTGAGACCTGGTCTTCTTCAGATGTGCCTCTAGCCACAATTCTGATATCTTTATTTTTGACTGACTTCCTTGAAAGCCTAGTCCTTTTCTGACCATGTATTAATTTTTATCTAATGTAGCTGCTTATAATAAAAGACTGAGCTAGACGTGGATCTCCTAAAAGTTGAAGCCCAGGCCAGGAAGGACATGGGAATCCTACCTGTACACTTGAGAAGCCAGACTATATGTCAGTAGCTTTTGGAGGGGGCTCTGGAAATGCTGGCCTTAAATACACTGGATGGCTTGACACATCCTCCTCACTGCCTGCATTCAACACAGAGTTCAGTGGTCTATTTGCTTTCCTTGTCTACTACATGATCACGGACAAGCCTTGGCCTGGAAGTTGCCATAGTCTGGGGTATACAGGTGCTCTGGAGTCTGATAGGGAACTTCATAAGCCAATAGCCTATAAAGCTAAGTGGTGAAGGTCCTAACTGGGGGGGCAGGCACAGAGAGACACAGAAACTGAGAGTAGTTAGAGCATAGTCCTAGGGCAGAAACCACTGAACAGTCACAATCAGCAGGAAAGGCTGGCAAAACTGAGCATTCATGCACAAAAAGGTGATTATGGAAAAACAAGCAAGCAAGCAAACAAGCAAACAAACCCAAAAAACCAGGGCTATATAGTGACTCACTATCCCTCCCAATATCTGGTGAGTCCAAACCCTAAAAATAAACCATTCATTCAAAAACATGGAGGAAAGTTCTTTACTTATTTGTCTTTATTTTCATTTGGAGGATTTCTATTTTCCCTTTTCCCTCAATTTTATTTTTTTCCTTTATTTTGCTGTGGTTTTCTTTGTTTTTTTTTCTCTGTTACTTTTATCTAGTTCTATAATTTTCTTTTACTGCTCCTTTAATAGGATCTGTTATTTCACTTTTCTCACCTCTGTCTTATCTTCCTTTTGTTTTTCAAATTTAACTCTTTCACTTCTCCCTAGCTCACCTGTCCATCTCGACTAGTATTATTATTGAGCTTTATTACTCTTTAGGTATTTAGTTGATTTTATGCCATTATGATCGAATTATTTTCTCTTGTTAATAGGAGTATAGTTGTTTCATTAGGTAGAGACTTACTATATGTCTATATCTGGTTTGTCTTTGAACCTATATTGTAATTACAGATCTCTTTTCTGTTGGTAAGGGTAGTACACTGGTAGTATCTATTGGTTTTCATGGTAAATCAATATCCAGTTTATTTTTGATTACATTATTATTGCTGACAATATTGTTATTACCAAGGTGGTATAGTTGTTGCTATTAATTGGATTTTACTGTATGGCAATATGTATGGCAATATTTGATTTGTCTTTGTGTCAGTAACAATACTATAGATCAATTCTAGAAAACTGAATGTTTTGCTAATTACACTGAACCCTTCTGTTCCCCAATTAAATAAGGTGTTGAGATCCTGGGACAAAAATAAAGGCATGTAGTCAGTCATACTCAGAGTGGCTTACTAAAAAAAGGCACTAATTAATGTGATCTCCATACTAGCAACAGCATTTGTCCACTGTATTCAACTTACAGCTCTCAGGACACACAAAAAGAAAAGAAACATAGGAATGCAAGGCAACAAAATGCCCCCAAAAGTCCCCAGTTCCCCAAAATTTGATCTATGAAACATTATCAAAATAAGAAAAGAGGAGAAAAAAAATCAATAAAGTGCTCAGTGAGTTCATGGGCGATATATATATAAATATATGTATATAAATATAAATATATAAATAAAAACATATAAATACATATATAATATATATAAATCTATTTATATATATCTATTTTTATATCTATCTATATATTATATAAATAGATATATAAATATAAATAAAAATAAAAATATATAAATATAAATAAAATATAAATAGGTAATGGAATTAATACAAAATTAAATTTCTGAAGGTATTATACTAAAAAGCAGGATAAGTTAAGCAAAATGATACAAAATAAGAAAGACTGGTTTAGCAAAGAGTTAGACTGAGTGAAAAGATAGCAAGCAGAAAGCTAGGAAATAATTCTGTTGGACATATGGACAGAAAAAGTGACCAGTATGGGGTGAGAGTTTCAGAACTAGAAGATAGGAATGATACAGGAGATAGGTATACTGTAAAAACAACAAAACCACCACCACCAACACACACACACACACACAAAAGAATAACAAGCTTCAGTGTAGTGCATATTTTTTGGGAGAGAAAGATTTATTCTATATAAATTTATATAGAATTTATTTATTTATATAGAATTTATATTTATTCAATATAAATTTATATCATGAATTAGTTGTTATCTTAAAATGTGCAGTGGGTCATTATTTATATGAATTCCTGAATTTTTTTATTTACTGATTTGTAGTTTAAATATGATATTGATTATATATGTGTTTGTATGCTTATATAGATGGGTTTTAAATAAAATATACCGTGCCATTTGTCTTCAGACAGAGTGAGAAGCATGGAAAGGAATCAGTCTATAATGATAGGCAAATTTGAGAGAGATTTTTTTCTTTTTAAATTACCTTAAAGATATACAATCTACAGCACATTGATTTCTGGGTTTGTTAAATAGAGTCTTGACACATAAGAGGGCAAGACAACAAATTGATTAATATTACTTGAGTTTATTTTTTATTTTTGCGGGACTATAAATTTCTTAGTGACAGTTTTAAAGTTGAAATATATTAATTCTTTTTCATAGTTTTCTATGTTTATAAATTAGTTGTCTGACATCTTGCTCACAGAGTACATGATTTCCTTCCCCAGTGGACGAGGAACTTTTTAAAATGACGTATTCTGCATTTTTAAATTTAAAAAGGCAATGTTCTCACATTTGGTAAATTTATATTTGTAAATAAAATTTAGACAGGTATTTTCATTTGCAGGTATTTTAATTGATAAACATGATCTCATTAAAAACAATCTATTGATACCATTTTCACAATATTGCTAGAAAGATAAAAAAGTTTTGAATTTTCTTTTCGTCTCCATTTTTTTCTCTGTGAAATAATTTGTTAAAACTTTATGCTTCTAATTTTTTGTACTCATCATTCTGAAGAAAACCTGTATCATTTACATATAGTGGTCAAAAAATCTTCAGAAGTTAAAAAAGCCAAAATTCCTAGAATTATGTTAAAACAAAACTTTAGTAAGTTTGCTACATATGAGTCTGCTAACTTAGTGCACATACATACATTTCAGTGACTTCGGTTTTTCTAGTTAGTCTTGCTCAGTGAATTTAGCTGAAGAATCCAAACATTCAAGTTGAATATGAGGCCTTTGAGAAAATATTATATATTATCTGATTAAATATTTTTGTACTTGAGTAAAGTGTCACTGGTCCTTAAAGGTCCCCTAAAGAGGAAATGGGAACCTCAACTTCCCTTAACAGCCTGAAGGGTAAGTTTAAAACTTTCACCACTGAAAAGTACTTTAGATGAGTCAAAGGGAGGAATAGCCACATTTATTATGCAGAATTGAAGAAGTACTTACTCAGAAAGGACTAACTGTACCTAAAGTGTGATGTGCTTTATATCATGAGACTGAGGATATTTATGTAGTTTTGGGGTTGGAAGTGTGTAGAATTTGTGAATTAATAGTTTTGGAAAAAAAGAACAGACTCAATTTACAATAGAGGTAGGAGCCCAATTTACAGACTTAAAAGTTTGAATACTTTTAGGACTTTAGGGGTGAGTAGCCTGGAATTGGAAGAATAAAAAATATGTAACTCATTTGGAGATTATGATACATTTATAAGAATTTACAATAATGAATAAATATATTTTATTTACCAGTTTAAAAAAATACAATGGAAATTACAAAAATGGAGGCAGCCATAAAGGAGATAATATTTTGAGATCAAAAACATTGTTAAAAAGAGGCTATAGACAATGTATAATTATATGATAAACACAGGGGAATACATTACTAGAATCAATACTAAAGAAGTTTTTGGTGCAAATGTGCATTGCATTTTGATGAAAAATATGGACTCAAGTCAATTTGTTTATGTTTCAAAAACAGGCTTCATTACTTACAAACTGCTTTTTAAATCACCACTCTCTGTGTATCATTTTTCCACTTGAAAAATGAGCATGACAGTTGTGGGGCAGAAACTCATAGGCTTGTTAGATAGATGCAATGTGGTTTGTGAATGATTATGGCCCTGGTTATGTGATTATATGTATATATGCCATGAATATATGATTATGTACATAGATGTGATTTCATATGTAATTGTGTATGTATATAGATATATGTGTATTGGTTAGGGAATGTTTGTGGTTATGAGTAGATTATTGCATCACTGTATGGTATTGTGATTGTATGTTTATGCATCTGTGCATATACAATATGTGTGTTTTTGTATGTGATATGTGTATATATGTATGCAAGTATGATAGTATGCATGCAATCCTTACAATTAAGTTACAAAAAAGAAGGCAAAGAAGTACAATGTAACACCTCAGATAGAGATCAATGTTAGTGTCAGATATGGGCAATTCATAAAGTTATGAATGAGAAAAGATTTAAGATCTTCAAAATTTTTTTGATTCTAGGTTGTTTGCCCCTGCTTTTCTACTGTCATTATAAACTGCAGAGATTTTATTCTATTTTTTAAGCATTTGTCCATATGCTCATGTTCCAAAAACATTTGAGTTAAATGGACCTTTGGAAAAGCTTTTAGAACTTTCCAGAAGTGCTTCAGAATTGTATTTTTTCTTCTGATTTTGCATTAATACTTAACTGATTCTAGGAACATATGAGTTGGTTGTGCTGGTTCGTGAGCTTTAGCATTTATTAAATGTTTTTACTAGAAGAAATTATGTCACTAGGAAAATGGTAAATACGTATGGCAAATTTTCCAAGAGTGATGTACTATTTTAACAATGTTTGCTTCTAACTTTGCATATTACATATGATCTAGACTGCAGGTGCAGAAACAGGTTCTGTCAATATGTAAAAGGGCACCCCATTATGCCTCTAGGTCTCAAGTTGCTCTTATCTTGCTATAATGCAAATGAAAAGATAAATGCTCTGTTCCCTAGAAACTCCATAAAAGGATTAAACTGAATTCAATAGTTCTATTTACAAAGATAATCACCTAGGACAAGTTAATACAATGACAAAAATTATGTTTGCTAAATGTTAAAATTTCTAAAATATGTTATAGTCATTAACCAATTAGCTCACGTTAGTCAATCATATGCTATATTCAGTTTTTTTTTTTTTTATTGAAGACAAAGATTTGTGCTTTGAAAGACATCTTTCTTTTCTGATGTTCATGACATTTCTGAAAATCCTATGATCTCCATATCATCCTTATAAAATTTGGAAGGTGGTAAGCAGGAGCACTTCATGTTATGGCTGGAAGCAGTGAAGAGTTTGAACGCAGTCTCTTGCACAGGATTTGCAGTGAATCTGGGGAGCTACTGCTGAATTGTGTTTGCAAATTCAATTACTAAGTTAAAATGAAATACGAGAAAATGGTTCATTCTGATTTATGTAGTGTAATTTGTGGCAAATAATACTTTGATAGTCCTTCACAACTTTTCTCAAACATGGAGAGCTTCTGCTGAGACATTTCAGGTTCAGTTGATCAGTTTTCAAATATATTTTTCTCTATATTTAATTTCCATATACAAAGCAAAATATACTTCCTGGGATTGGGCAGAGATTTAACAATGGAAGATAAATTCTGTTTCACTATTCTGGAAAGCTGAGGCAGGAAGACCACAAGTTATAGCTCAGCCTGGGCAGCTTAGCATCTTAAGGAGACTTCATCTCTAAATAAATAATTGGAGAAAGGACACAGCTCAGTGTGAAGGCCCTCGGTTCAATACCAGTGCCACAAATAGTAAGTTTCTTAATATTAAGTAAAGTGAAGGTTAAATTCATGATTTCTCTTGTGTGAGAAGCCTAAAACATAAATAAAGAACAAAATAAAGGAGACAGGATAGGAAACTGGGAAGTAAATTTTTGGATGAGAAGCTTTTATGGGGAAGGGGAAGAGAGGATTAATTACAAAGTGAGAAAGAGAATGAAAAATGATGAAGGTTATATATATATATATATATGATTCGATTCACAAACAAACGTAATTAGCATGCACTGCAAACATATACTAACTAGAAAATCTAAAGCATTCTTTAAAAGTTTGAAATAAGTAGCAAATATAAAAAAGATAATCTATTTTACCATTCCCATTTGTTAAATAATTACTATGGAGCTTTTAATATAGGTGATATTTTAATGTGAATAATTATTCATTATAAACCATTACTTTCCAGTTGATCTATTTGTTTTATAAATCTGTTATTTTTTAAAAATGATGGGAATGATACTTACCTGGCAAGGGAGGTATCACAAAGGTGGTTTCCCCAGGGCGAGGCTTATCCATTGCACTGCAGATGTGCTGACCTCTGCGATTTCCCCAAATGTGGGAAACTCGACTACATAATTTATGGTAGTGGGGGACTGTGTTTGACCTTTCCCCTATTAAAAAAAATTATGAGTACATCATTTGCAGATTAGATTTTAGCAAGTGTAAAGTGTAATTTAAGACTTTGTACAGAGACAGGAGGATTGCCATGAGATTAAGGCCAACCTGGGATAAATTCTGGATTTAAGACCAGTTTAGACTACATAGTAAGACCCTATCTCAAAAACAAAGCAAACAAAATACCAAACAAACAATCAGAAAAAAAGACTTTGGAATAAACCAGAGGATGACTGGATACTCTCATTGAAATACCCATCTCTCTGTGATCACATAATCAATCCTACAGCACTGCAGATTGAAAACTGCTTTTCTGTAGATTTCTGTGTTGATTGGGAAATGCTGAAACTGATGATAAATTCATAGTAGTGCAAATAATCTTATTATGCAAAGAGATTCTGGCCTGTGAAGAGTCAGCTGATTTCCCCCTGCACTGCCAAAGAAGACAGTCATGTGTCTACTTGTAGATTCACTGCAGCAATCCTTTCCTTATTTGTCTTTGCTCTTTGGCTCCTTTCAATAAGATGTAACATTTTACTGATTCTCTTAGTGATAATGAGTTCAATACAGTGCTTTCATATGTTTATTTTAAAAAATAATATTTCATACATTTTGATGGCTGTGTTGTGTTTCCTCTAAAATATTTTGGAAGATACATTTATCTCCTCTCTTTCAGAAAGCATTGACTTTTAATCAGCTTTACAACTGTGATGTCTTTAAAGAAGTATTTGGAGAGTTTTTTCTTATCAGAAAGTTAGAAGTTCACCCCCATGTGTATATAAATGGCTTACAGATAATTCTACACACAATTCACAATTAACATTGTCATAATAATTGCCTTATAATCTCATCATTAATATGAGTATTAACTGAAGCCTGCAGGTCAACCTTCTGAGGTATTATGAACAAGAGAGGCAGGAGTTCCCCTGTCTGTACTTAGGATTCATACAGAGAATGACAATGTAGCTCACAAAATGCACTGTCATACTTTAAGTGTTAAATAAGTGGTAGAGCCAACATAGGACACTGGAATTTATTAGTGAGCAATTAAAAAAGTTGGAGTCATTATAGAAAATTTTATTTAAAAAACTAACAAACTTATCTTCAAAGAAAATTATTACCTAGAGCCCAATTGACACTAGATTTCAACTTGAATTTCTGATGAATCTGTAATGACTTCTTAGAATGTTAAAGATTGTGAAACTAAAATGATATATTAAGAGGTTACCTTTATTGATAGAAAAGTTGGGTTGCAGAATGTGTCTCTCATGTGAGGTCAAAATTTTACTATTTATTTGTTCCTCTTCAAAATTAAACCATAAGACTTACTTGTAGAGAGATGTGAGTGGACAGAACACATTCTGATTTAGCAAGTTGCTGGGGAGCCTTGGGATTCATAACTAGTCAAAGTTTTATGAAGAAATCCACAAAAAGCATGACTAGAACAAGAATGTGTTACATAGTTATGTATACATGCATATAGTTACATAGTATAGTGTATAGTGCAGCTTATAGTATGTAGTATATACATGTAATATACATGCAATAATGACAGTCTTACATATACAGATATGTAGTAATAACTATAATTCTATTTTATTTTTGCAAGTGGATTCATTATAACTTGGGTTCTATTATGACTATAATACTAAGAAATATGGAAAGATTAAATAAATCACCAAACCTTTCTGAGGCCTCAGTCTGTTCACCATGCATTAAGTTTTACCACATGCCTTACCTACTTTACAGTCTACTTTACAGAGTAGGGTTTTGTGAGAATAAAATGTTACAGTGGAAAATTAGAAGCTACTTTATAAATTTAAGCAACATTTAAAAATATCTCTGGAACAATTAAAGTAGGTCACAAGATCATGCATTACCTAATTGCTAATTAAACAATGCCCTTTCTCACAGGAACTTTATTGAACTGCATTCTGTATTCACAGACAATGACATAGCCAAATTATCCTCAACCAGTGTGACTGGTTATACAGCTAGTGGTCCTAGCAACATTAACTGATAATAATTTGGATACGCCACTCTCTGTGATCTGTGCAGAAGATTAAAAAAATGCAAGTTTATGGGGATCAGTTAACCTTAACCAACTACTAAAATATGCAGAAGTATTACAATTGAACTTTGTTTTTGTAGTTGTATTTCCTTTTATTAACTACAGAAAAGTATTTGAATTTCATGAATGCTAATTTTAGTAAGAACTTTTTAGTGGTTTTACACAATTATTTGATAGCCTTAGAGGATAGAACTTATATAAGAAGTAAGATGTTAAATTTGAAATGGAAACTAAAGCTCATTTGTATAGTTGCCAGTATCCTTGTTGGTGTTAGCCTATCAACTCCAGATTACCTCCAATCATACACTATATTCTTTATC
The DNA here is from genome assembly GCA_004027455.1 of Hydrochoerus hydrochaeris. Taxonomy (NCBI): domain Eukaryota; kingdom Metazoa; phylum Chordata; class Mammalia; order Rodentia; family Hydrochaeridae; genus Hydrochoerus; species Hydrochoerus hydrochaeris. The sequence goes on from PVLA01002464.1 coordinate 194,960, forward strand.
AGCTAGCCTTTATTCATACCTCTATTTTTAGTGGATACTGCTTAATCTTGAAGTGTTATAAAGAAGTAATACAGTCATTATTCTTAAGTACAGCTTCGAAACACATTTTAAGAAAATATACCCCACACCCCGCTGAAAGTAAACTTTGAACACTGAAATACTGACTAGGGAGCAGATTGATACTTGGCATTGTGTTGCCTTCACAAAGGATTATTTTATAACTAAATAAGGTGATGTTGTGTTGCATAAACACAGCTGGCTCCTAAAATCTGATATTTATTTTATATTAAAATATTTGTCAGTAACTAGGATAATATTTTTTAAATCTTGGAAATATTTCATTTATAACCAAGGAAATAGAATTAAGCATTTAAAAATTATATGAAACAAAGGCAATTTTTAAAATCTGAAAAAAATGTAAAAATCTTAAATCTTTAGGCATGTGATAGCCTCAAAATTTATAAAACAATATTCTGGTGAGTACAAAGAGAAATTACAATTATAGGTACTTTGAATTAGATACAAAATATAGCTAACACTGAGTGCCTTTTATGTGAGTGGCACTATGAGTGAACTATGTGATTTCCTTGCATTTTCTAAGTCTACAAAAAATGTTGGTAATAACATTGACGATAAACAAATAATACACTTGTGTTAAATGTCCATAAGATATTCATTGAAGACATAATAAACACTCACCTCTGAAAAGCAATATGGCAATATTCCCACCCCAGCAAACATGGCTAGAGAGAGTAAAGTGAAGTGAACAACTTTTTAAAGTGTTAATAACTGAAAGTATGATAATGGTTTGGGCCTATACAGTTCAAACACAGACATACAAATATTTGGTATTTGTCACTGTAAAATGCTATCATGTAAAATTTTAAAAATAGCTGTAATGATAAAAAATACTCTTATCTTTTGTCTCATCAAAGATTGTATTTTTGGAATTTGGGAAATCCATCTGGTTCTCAAGTTCTCTTTTTAATCTTTATTAGAAAATATTAAGAACAGAGATCTAGTCTTCTCAAACTGGTTCACATTAATTCTAACTTCTTCCCAAGTTCATTGTCCCTCAATCAATATGGTGTCAGTAGCTAATCCTTCACTTCCATACAGCATGAAGATCAGTCCCTCTATAGCCTTATAACCTTTCTTCTCTAGCTAGAGACTGAAAAAGCAAATGTGTTCCACAAATGGATATTTGGCAAGGGAATCTGTTTAGTACAGCCCTGTTGTTTTGTGGAAGGCATACAATAAGGAGAGTTTCTGGGACACCACTCCAGAGTCAGCTGTTTGTTGTATCAGAGGGCAGAATGTTGACATTTAGATGCTGCTGGGATAGCAGCAAGAATGAGATAATGGCCAAGCTTCTCCCATTTTCAGAGGACACCACTGGCCTGGTCCCAACCCTGGTCTCAATGTTACGGTTATGTCCTTTGAAGTAATAAATATTTGCATTTTCAGTTGTTTGTTAAGATTGTTCTACTGTTTTGAATAAATCCATAAAAAGCAGAAGTGGTTCATATCATCAGATGAGAAAACAAATTGTTGAAGTTAAAGTCCCAATTTTGTAGCTGGGTCATATAGAGGAGGGGCCAACACCAAAATCAGCTGGTCTATGAAATTACTATAAAATTTGGGGATAACAGTAATAATGAAATAATTTTTCATTAATTTTTTGATATAATTTATTCTGAGCATGTATTTACAGAGCAATTTTGGTACCAAATAAAAGAATGATAGTCAAGAGATTAGCAGTACAAGGACTAGATTTATGAGTGATATTTTCCGGGCATTTATTTTTGCTACACATTAATGCTTTCACCAGGCCAAATTAACTTTCAGGAAACTATAATTAATTTTATATTTTGCTTGACTGATGTATGGTTTTCTTTTGGAAATATTGTATTAAAACCCATTTTCTGTCCTTCATGGAAGGCATTTAATCTATTGTATATAAAATAAAAAAATATTTGTAGTTATGTGGCTGTTGTTGTACTAGTACCAGAATATATCAGAAGATAAGAGAGCCAAATAAACTTTTGTAAGAGATAGGAAAAATTAAAGTGCTTTTTCCACTCTCATCTGTGCACAACATTACTTCCAACAGATGTTTTCTTTTCCCTGCACAGCAGCAAACATCAAATGGTGTCCAAGAATTTAACTCTGTTCTGACACTAATCTACCTGTGATAGCATCATATCCTGCAAGTTGAAGTCTCACTCCCAAAACACTGCCCTCTTCAGACTCCAGTTTCAAGTACCAGTTGGTAACCTTGCTTCAGACCAACTGGCTAGAAGTTGGGCTTCTCATAATCCTTTCTTTGAATTCATTGGTTGGTTCATTGCCTAGTGCTGTGATTGGGATGTCAGTGCCACACCTGTCCTAGGGCAGGTAGCTGACATACAGTGTACGGGAGAAAAAGAAACTTGCTCCTCCCTTGTGCTCTTGTTGCTTTTGCTGTCTTCCACTTCCTTGAATAGTCACCCCTCTGACATTTACCAGCCTGCCTTGGAGCCAACAGACTGCAGACTAAAACTTCCACAAATTGTGACCTAAATAAACCTTTCCTCTGTTAACTTTGAGTGTCAGGTATTTTGTCTCACCAATGAGAGAAAATAACTAAGACAGTGATAAACTCAACTCTGAGCCCCTTATTACTGCTACAGAGGTCTGGGTAGAGTTGAAAGCTCCAAATGTCTTAATACATCACTAGCTCCTTTGGCACTCAGACTAGCTCTCTTCCCGAGGCTCTCCGGAGCCCAGGATGGGTTGCCTCATTATAACAAGGATAAGCTTTACCACATAGGACATTAGAAGGTGTTTTGAAGCTCTAGGCGCAACATTCCTATCACTCAGGAAACTATAAAGACTGTTTTAGTACCTGGGGTCAAAGACTAAATATTAGAACAAAAAATTGTCTTAGAACTCTTAATCACATGGTTTTAGGCTATTCATGTTAGGAAATGCGGCCAGATTAAAAAATGTATATTTCTATACACAGTTTCAAATATAAATCTACTTAAATTAATTATAGAACTTCCATGTAGTTAATAATTAAAGAGAGTTATCAATTTCTACCTGTGTAACACGTTTCTTAGGCTGCTCAGCATAGATTTTCTTCCAAAATTCATATGGTTAAGTTGATCTACATAGATCTACATGAAATATTTCTAGACTCTGTTATGAGTCTGAATAAGATAGTCTCAGCAGCAGCAGCAGCAGCAGAGGAATATTTGAACGTGGTTAGCCTCCAACAAAAATTGGGAATGTTATTGAGTCAGAGTAATGTTAAGAGAATGTGCTGTCATTTCAGAAGAATGTAGAGAGAAGAAAGACCAGGAAGAAATTAAAGAACTGATTGGAGAGAGAGAGAGAGAGAGAGAGAGAGAGAGAGAGAGAGAGAGAGAGAGAGAGAGAAATAATAAGGCAATGACTACAAAACAGTGACCAGGAAATGACTTTTTGAGTAAGACGCTCCAGGGCAAAAGTCTTTCTATAACAAATATTGTTTAAGGCAATGAAATCTGTTTGCCATCATTTCTGTCCTACCAGGTGATTAACTGTAGAAGAAAAACAGTCATTTGAAAGCCACAGAAGCTATTTACTGAAAGTATATTCAATCACCATAAGCATTATTTTACAGCAAGACTAGCAAAAGATACTATGGGGGATCCCATAAAACATTTCAAACAAGAAAAAAAGTGATAGTTCCATATATTTTTATGAGAGTTTCAAAGTGATCTGTATGCAGCTGTTTTTCCCAAGTACAGCCTGACATTACAAGCTCTGGTGCTGGAGCCAGATGGCATAAAACTCAGTTCCCAAATGGGAAAAATTTTAAATGTTAAAGAATGGGTTCAGGGCTTATTTTGTGATGTGACTTAGGAATGCTTCTCAGTAATCTATTGCAATATAAACACTAAATAATCATAAAGTATTTTATTGGCAATATATTTTAAATATAGAAACAAACAAAAATGTCATGTTCCCCTAAAATTGCAATACCTGTTTTTATTGGACCCTCATTTTAAATATTTGATCTAAATTATTATGTAAGATAAGGCAATCAGATTGCATTCTCTGAAGTGTACAAAGTGGAAGCTAAAATGTTTAGTTTGAAAGAAAAAGGACAGACCCCCAATCTTTCTAAATATAACCTGGTTCTTATCTTAGCCAATTGTGTCTAGAAGTGTGGTGAGATTAAGGAAAGTTGATGAGATGCAGAGATAAACCAGCTAGCACGGTTTCTGGTGGAGGCAACGGAAGACAGGTATTTATGTACAGCCTAGATTCTCTACTAAGGCTAAGTAAAATGGTCAGTCAGCTTCCTGGATCAGTACAGCTTATGCTGTCCTTTAGCTGTAGCAGATCTTGATGTTATTTTTTCCTAGCCTTCTTTTTCCCTGGATAGAGCAAGAGTACCATCTTTGAACCTTGGCCTTATAAACATAGCTTGCCTTATGACCATAGATTTTCTAAGCACAAAGATAGGAACAAATTCTAAGAATGTTGTATTATTTTCTTATTCTGCTGTGTAACTTTCTTGAAGCAATATGTGGAAAATTTTCTGACTTTTTCTCAGTAGTGGCAACACAGAAACAATCTAGGGGAGTTTATGAGTAATGCCAGATGATCTCTCATCTCACCAGGTACATTTCAAGCAACAACATATTTCAAAGCACTATAGGATAGTCAGGTTAGAAATCATCTTGTTAAGCTATTTGAATAGACAGGGCAAAGGTAAGAAAGGAAATGAAGAGAAAAGCATTTTGTTTATAGTAGTTCTTTTGAGTTATAAATTACTTTCATATAGTTGTTTTAAAAGATTAAATACACCTTCCAAAAGAAATTTTGCCTGTACTTAAGGAACTCAAAAGAATATGCTACAGGCTTGGGAAGGTATTTTGAACCCAAAAGTTGCTATACCAAGGTGATTATTACTGATGTAACCACTCTGAAGGGATGATATAAAGCTGAATCATGATAACAAAAGTAGTGTCATAATTTTAATATTTTAAATACTTGAATTGTTAGTAAGTTTTGTCTAAAACAACTAAATGCAGTATTTATGGATGAATATTAAAAATAAGTTTTTTAAAAGTTAAAATGGCTGTTTTGCTTTCCCTCCTTCTGTTTGTTACATTGCAACTTGTCAGAGACTAAAGCTTGGTCTCTGGAAATGTTTTAATTATTCAAAGCATCACTCATATTCTGACATACAGATTTGTCTGACTCAGTATATAATATTTCCCAAGTTTTAGATATTGATCCAGTGCTTTTCTTCTATGGTGTCTGCTATTAGAATTTTTCTTTTTTCTCTACAGTATCAATTTTACTGATATTTAGATGATATTCTAACCTGTTTTAATCTCTTTGTTTTTCTGAATCATGATTCATTTTCTACTGACTGCTGAGTCATTTTAGAGGAAATATATTCATAATGTCATATAAATGCAATTGTCTCTAATTCCTTTTTGTATGGGAAACTCAAGAAATTACACTTTGGATTTTAATAGTCTCTGCATGTCTTTGATGTTGTTGAATGAAAACAATGTGAGAAAAGCACATTACCCTTCCAAATGATAAAAGAATATGCTGCTTTATTGGATCAGGGGAATCCTAGAATAATCTTGTTATATGGCAAAATATTTATGATACAATCTTATAGTAAATGTTTCTTCAATTTACTTAAAATATTAGAATATATTCATCGTATTGAATAAACTAAATCAAGTTTTAAAATTCATGCATTTACCAGGAGTTTTTAGTAATCATTTCTTTTAATAAATATGAAAAATATCTAATAATTTTTTGTTGAGAATGTGCTTAGGTACTAGAACATAATTGATAATGTACATAATAATTTAATCTCAAAGAATTAAATTTAGTATATAGAAAGAGCATTAAAGGACTCTCTAGGGAACTGAACCATGAGAAATATTTAACCATAATATCTTATTTAATTAATTTTTCATGCAGAATGTTACTCCCTTCTATTACTAGCTACTGGTATATAAGCCCTCTTCCAAAGTGTTAGGGTTTTTATTTGTATCCAAACACATGCAATTAACATAATTTAATAGAGACTACAAAACTATACTGACAGTATGTGTATATGTTTAATTATATGCCTAGTTACTAATAACTGAATAGCTTGTGAATAACAAAGATAAAATTAACTCAAGAACTTAAGACTTTGATACTATAGAATTTTAAAACATTTTAATATTTCTAATATTGTTGTAGACCAAGTCTCACACAAATGTATACCTTTGTAAAGGAAAAGTTAAAGTGGATTTATTTTTATAAATAAATTGCTTTGCATTTTATTTGCCTTGCTAAAAGCCACAACACATTTCCAGAACATTGTGACCAGAGGTTGCTATTGAAGGGATGGTAAGCTCCTAGCCCTTATGCAAGATAAACTGGTGTATCTGCTATTTTGCTCTTTGTATGGAGATATTTTCAGGCGGTGGAACTAGTTTTGATAAGCACTGATGTACACAGTGAAGGTAGTGTCTTACTGTCTACCCAGGCATTGTAATTTTCTGAGTGTTTGGTTCTGTTTTCATCATAGAAATTTATATTCTGAGGCTGTTCCAGGAATTTGGCAATGATTTCTACAAATTAGACTAATTGTTCATCTCCATTTGCTCAAATTGGTATGTATTGTTCTGCCTTGCCTATAACAGTCCTAGTTACTTTGTTTTGCAGAACTATTTCTGATTCTCTGATCATATGGTCAGTCTTTGATTGCTGTCTTACTTCTGTTACAAGTAGAAGCTCATTAATATCCATAGGTATTTAGAAAGCTAAATAGACATTTTTCAAGGATTACCTTAGCTAGAGGAAGTATATTTTTGCTTGCTCAAAGAAACAATAATAATTGATAATAATAATGCTTAACAACAGTGAAACAAGTAAAGAAAAAATGTGTAACCAAAGATTGTAGAACCTGATTTTTGCTGATCTTGTGGAAGACTGACCTTAGTTGGTTTACCAGAGATTATCTGGCTATAGATGCAGGAGTATACTAGTTGAATAACTATAGCTATTACCTGTGTGAAAGACATGCATGCTTTCTATGAAAGAAAGAAACACAACCTAGATGGAGTCCAAAGAGAACTCTAGAAAAGTATAGTCAAGGAAATGAATAAGAGGAACATAAATTAATAAAAAGTTTGGCATCCATATCAAATTAATAAGAATCATATATAAATTATGAGCAAATGTTACTGGAAGGTATTCAGTAATATTCAGGAATAATTTTATAAAAAGAATGCCTCAGTGATGTGTTAAATTCGATGTGCTTAAGAATAAGCACTTATACCAGAACCCTAGGTTTTTAAAGTAATTCCTATAATAATTCTTGGAGGTGACCTAACAGAGCACTTTATGTGCAAATGAGAAGATGCAAAATCTTAATGGTTAGACAATTATTTTAGAACCTTGTTTTAGGTTCCTGTTTCTACAAAGTGCCTTAGACATTTCAGAAGGCCACTCCTCACAACCCCAATTATTTTCATGTAGACTTAAATTGCATCCCCCATTTTCTTTTAAAATACTATATTAACAAATGCAGAATGTTTTGTAACTCAGCATCCATAAATTAGGCCAACTCACATTAATTATCATTCTGCTAAGAAAATAATAATGCATGAGTGTTTGTTCCTTTTCTTTTACTTCCCTTTTGAGGTTTTTCTAAGAATGAATATTTAGCAGTGTTCTCAAATTGATACAATCTTGGAAAAGGCATATACTCACATTGTCCTGAAATTCAGTGGTAAAAAGCTGCTCAAAGGTTTTACTCTTTTTTGTTTTTGTTAACAAAATTATTTTTTCTGAAAATGATATCTATACCAGTTTGTCCAGATTGCTGTAACAAAATACCATAAAATGGGGAGCTTAAACAACAGAAATTTATTCTTTCACAGTGGTGGAAGCTAGAAATCAGAATTCATGGTCAGTAGGGTCAGTTCCTTCAGAGAACTCTGGTGGAGCGCAGGTATTGCTTGGCTCTCTGGGTCCTCGTATTTTCCTTTCTCTGTGAAGACATGTCTCTGTGCAGCATTTCCCTTTTTTATGGATGCAGTCATGTTTGAGATGAGTAAACTTCATCTTAACTTATTTATCTGCACATAATCTATTTCTAAATGATGTAATTTTCACACATATCTCTTTCTCAGGGACAGTTGCAGTCTTTTTCTAGATGTTCCCTAAAGCCTGATAGAGTTATGTGAGGTGGGCTTTTCAAAGACAACTTGTTAAACCTGGATCTCTTGTTTACATGCTCTCATCTCAGAAACAGAGCAGCAAGGGGCCAAAGTCCTCACTTTGTAAACATCCTTAGCCTGTGTAAGAGGAGGGCACAGAGATGGAAGTGTTACATCACCCTAGGGCAGGCAGCCTGCATGCAGTGTAAGACAGGAAGACAGGCTTGATTCTCCCCTTTTGCTCTTATTGCTTTTGCTGTCTCCCACCATCATGAGCTGTTAACTGTGTGCCATGCCACCCTGCCTTGGAGCCAGCTGATTATAGATTGAAATCTCCACAAACTGTGAACTAAATAAACCTTTTCTTTCTTAATTTGAGGCTGTGGGTATTTTGTCTCAGCATGAGAGAAAAGTAGCTGAGATGGACATAATTCAATTCATAGCAATAATCAAACAATATCTATAAAAAATCTTCCTGCATTTTAGTTCCCCACCTCAAACTGTCATTCTTATTTTTATCCTTTTATGGTTGAATTCTTTAAAAGTGTTCCATGGCACATGTGTCCAAGCATCCCATTAGGCTTTTTGGCTCAACGTATTTTACATTGCACCACTCTAGTGGCCATCTCTATTTTGCTAAATTCATTTGAGATTTTTTTTCTGCCTCAATTTGTTTGTCTTTTCAAAATAATTGTAAATATTAGCAATATCCAGAAACTCCTAAGCTGGATATGGTAATAGTCGAAAGCCAAAACTTAATCTGTAGTTGGGCCATTTCTCAGTGTTGTTTCGAGCAAGCAATGCTAAGGTATAATAGGTATCTTCCTGCTGATAGCATATTTATTTCTACCTTACCATAAAAGTAGTGAATCTTCCAAAATCAGTGTTGTTGTTTTTTTTCTGTAGCATAATGAACTTCATTCAGTATAACTACCCATCATGAGCAGTTTACACCAATCCATGGGACTGGGGGGAACCAATAAAATATCACACGTTTTTCTGGCTGTGAAACATGAAGTACTATGTCTCTACACAATGTCACATGTATTCTTTCAGCTTTCATAAAACAACAGACAAGCTTATTATCTTATACATAAAAGAAACTCACAGACCCTTCACAGTGACTGATAACCATTTAACATTTAGTCTCTAAGTATTACCTTTCTGGCCATTTTCCTCTTTTTTTCCACTCTTCAAGTGATTTATTTTCTAGTTTGTTACTGAATGCTGTATTTTTATAAATCTTAGCTTCTTACAGTGTTGTGCTAGGAAAGTTCAACACATAGGCAGTTCTACTTACTGTGGTGATGTCCATACTTATTTTCCAACCCAGTGTTCATTTTTTCATTATATAAGTTGATCCAGTCACTGGCTTGGCATAACAATTGGATATTTTGACTATATCAGGAATTCATGAAGTGCGGGACCATATTTATTGTTCTCCTCTTTAATCCTTGTCCTCTTTCTCACTGTAAACAGAATCATCATTTATCTATTTTCTCAGGACATCCTTGGCTGTATTCCTCCTGTTTAATCTATCACCAAGATCAATTACCTTTATTAGCTCAGTACCTATGAAAATTATTTTTCTCTTTATTGAGACCATCTTGTTGTCTTTAGTTACCATTAGGTCTTTTGTGAACTCTAAAATGTCCCTCTCTACTCATTCTGCTTTCCCACCAGTATTCTTTAAATGAAACCAGAATGGATGATCACTTTAAAATTCACATTGTTCAGACAGACAGAAGAATAAGTTCAAGAGATCTATTGTACAAGATGGTGATGATGGTTCGAAAGGTTGTATACTTAACAATTACTGAGAAAGTGGGTTGGAAGTATCACTGCTGTTCATTTTTTTGATGACAGCCTATGTAACACATTTAGTAATTTCCCAGTCAGATATGAATCATTAAATCCTCAGCTAAAACCCTGTTTTCTTTCTTTAAGACACTTCTTAAACTGGTCATTATATATTGTTACATTATTTAATTAATATACATGTCCCTTCTCAATAGTTAGCTCCATGATTCATGTTTGAGTCAGGTCAAATTTATTTTCAACAACTAGTACAATGCTTTGCACCAAAACGGAAATATTTTAGTATAAACAAACAAAAATCCAAACACTTTGAAGAACAATTCATATTTTCTTAAGATTTTTTGTTATACTTCAGCTAACAATTCATACGGAAACTGGGATGTTCCAAAATTATACATTCAGTCATGTTAACCTTTACTTAAAATTTGTTTTGAATTTCCATAGCACTTGGAATGAATTCAAATTCCTTATTTTGTCTCTCTCCAAAGGCCAAAATGATTTCCCACTTGATTAAACTATAAACTTTCTTGGAGCACCTTTCCTTTCACCCCATATACAAAACCATAGCAAATGCGCCTCTCTTATTCTCACCCATTAGCCCATGTGTCAGTTGTTCACCTTAATCTTCCCATTGTTAATTCCCTTTGCCAGTTAGATGCCAGGCAAAATACTACCAAAGTTTCCCTGGTCATCGACTCATTACTGATGATCTAATCATTCTTTTCAGTTCTTTTTATAATTGTCTGTTTTTTTTTCCTATTTATCACCCTTTACAGCTTGTGCTCTGTCACTTTCATATGGATGCACACACACACACACACACACAGAGTCTATCCCTTGCTTTTTCAGGATTTATGACTGTCAGATACATTCAGTTAACTCAGTAAATACTTGTTGAACAAATGAATATACTCAGGGACCAGGTAATTTCCAGAAATACTTCTGGTTTAGGAAATTAACATTGCTTTTCATATAAGAAATGTGAGAGTGATATGATTTCTGTGATGACTCATTTATTTTTTATCATTTGGAAGTTGTCTCCAACTCAGTAGGGGATTTGTTAAATATATGACTTTTCTGTTTTCTTCACCGATACCCATCAAGAACTAATTGTATGTCAGCATTTTAGTACAGTACAATTGAGCAAAAATTTTAGCTAATGTGAGAGACTCTTTTGATATCCAATTTAGGATCCATGAACATCACAAAGAGTACCCCTTGGACTGGGATTTAGCTCAGCGGTACCAGTGCCTGACTGGCAAGTGCAAGGTCATGAGTTCAATCCCCAGTTTCAAAAAAAAAAAAAAAAAAAATTCCCCTGAATTTCCTGGTCTTGAAACTTACCATTTTTTAAAAAACTCTCCTAATATTTGGAATTGAAATCAACAGCCTGCAAAACCTTTACAATTTTGTGAGAAGTAAGACTTAAGTACTTAAGCTTCTTTAAGGTATGGATTTATGCTTTCTTTTTCCATTTTTTCTAGTTCTCTAAAGGTATTAACTTGACAAGAGCCACTTATAGCTCATCAATTTCTGGTTTGAACTGTACTAGCAACTGAAACATAAGTTGAAGCTTAAAATCTAAAAGCAGAGACATATTTGGAAAGAAAGTGCTCTGCCTTTATTTGACACTCTCAGTAACTCCAGAATAAGGAAGGCACCTCTTAAATGTAGCTCAGAACTTGTCTTTTGCTTCCATTAGGTAAAATAAGGTATAAATTCTCATATACTGGTGACAACTTTTTGGAAATATATTTTGCTCTTTGAAGGCTAGCCTTAGACAAGGTTTTGAAACATTTGAAATTATCATGAATCTTGTATTATTGCTTCTCTTTATTTTGATATTACCAATTCATTACATTCAAGAGTCTGATACTCTAGCTTTCCATTTTTCTTTATCTTTCCTTGGAAGTTTTGCTACACTCTGCAACTTTGTTTTCTTCTTGCTCCTTTCCCTCCATCAGCTACCTTTAATTTAACAAATTTAACATACTGAAATAACTCTTAATATATCACCATATTAGGAAATAATTTTTTCATTAAAACTGGCTATCTATTCACTAAAAATGTGATCTTAACGATCTTCTATTTAGGGCTTTTTAAGTTATCTTTTCACAGTCAAGGATGAACAGAATTTCAATGTTAATGAGCAATAATATAGTAGGAATGATAATTTCAACAATTTCAGAATCTTATAGAAGGGAAGACCATTAGATTTCTATCTCTATATCTTTATATTCTTTTAAAGTTTATTCTTCATAATGACTATTTTATTCACTTGTATTTAAGAAAATTGGGGCTTAACTAAATTTAGTCAGTGCTAAAGCTGTTTATAGCAATAGATTGCTTAAGAATTCTCTATATGATAATAAACTTTATATGATCTTCTAAGATAAATAAAATCAATGCTGGAAAAGTAAAATGGCTGAGAATAGAATTGAAATGTGTTATACAGTTCCAGTATCGTACAGTAAATGTAATCATTGTGTACTACAAACGTACTAACAAAAGTCAAATAATAATAATAATAATAATAATAATAGTTCTCAGCTTCCAAAGCTTAAATCAAAGACTACTATAAACCACTAATAATTAGAAGATAATGAAGAACTGGAATAGTAGTTCATAACATAAAATAAGAAGACCTGTCTAAGTTCTTTTCTCTTAAAGGAAACTGGATAGGATCTTGATACAAAAAGAAGCATGAGAATTCCATGGAACAAAACGAACTCTTCTAGTTAGAATCCCTGAATTTTCTACAGTTCATTTCTTGTTCTTTTTATTGACCCAAGACATTCAGTAAGTCTTTAGGTTATTGTACCTTTTTCAGGTAGATGTAACATTTGCTAATGTAATATTTCAAGCTTTATTCATTCCAGTAAGTCAATATTTTCAGTTGTGGAAAAACCATATGAAGGCCAGGTGTAGTAGAATTGGTACTGGACATTCCTGACTTTGATGGTAGCTCCACCAAGGACTTCCAGGAAAATTATCTTCATTAAGGTAATTAATTTCTTCAAGCTTTTTTTCTTCATCATTGATATGGAGTTAGAAATATTTCTTAGAAGTGTTATGAAGGTTTTATGTGTGTAAATTGTTTAGGAAATAGTACACATTCACTGACTTAAAGTAAAAGATCTCAAAAAAATATGTGGCTTCAGTATATCTACTATGAAATTGTGTTTAGTATGTCTCATGTAGTTTTAATGCTACACCAATCCCAAATGTTAAAAACTGGTTATTTTGACATCTTCACAATGATAAAAGGGAAATAACGTCATCAAATTCATGAACTCTTCAGATATTTCTAGTTACCATTATGTTGTCCAACACTTTTGTAATTTGTTAACCAAATGGATTTTAGTATTGGTTATCTTTTCATATTATATAGGTTCAATGCAAGACATTAGTGTCAGCATATAGATTACTCTTCATAGTTCTTAATGAAAAAGGTCACTCAAACTGGCTTTAAAATACTGTAATTTGTTCCTATGGATTAAAATCAAGTGATGTGGAACTGTTGGGATCTATTTTCTGTGTACTAATGTGTATGCAATTATTAGATCACACTATCTGAAAAAGCTCTGTTGGCTCTGAACTTTCACTTCTTTTGGATTATGTTTATTTCTTTGTATTATAAAATAGGGCTTTTAAAGCGAATTATCTTAGGTCATGGATAGATAGAAGACTTATGTTGTAGTTACATTTACTTTGTGCCAATGCCTTCTCTTTTTGCTTGAGAATATTTTTTTACCAAGAATTCTAAAAAGAGTCCTGTTCTTTAAGTTTCCTTCTGACTCTGTGTCCTTCTTCTATGTAGCAAAAATACCTAGAGCATGATAGAATGTCATTTTGAGAGTATGACAAATAGAGAGGTACAAAGGTGGATGTAGGTTAAGACTTTGTTCAAGATTTAACTATTGGCCTGGAACCACCACCGTGGGCCCGCCCTGCCAGCAGGAACTCAGCGGAAGCCTGCATCAGACATGGGGAAGGCAGAGAATTCATGAACAAAACACAAACTGCACAGGAAACACTTCAAAGAATCAACAAATGGGATCTCACATTATTGAAAAGTTTCTGCACTTCAAAGGAAATCACCAACAGAGTAAAAAGAAAACCAAGAGAGTGGGAAAGAATTTTCACCAGCAAACCCTCAGACAAAGGACTTGTGTCCAGAATATATAAAGAATTGAAAAACATCAAGCCCCACAAATTCAAAGACCCTTTCCAAAAATGGGCATCTGAGATGAACACACAGTTCTCAGAGAAAGATATACAAATGGCAAATAAATACATGAAGAAATGTTCACCATCACTGGTCATTCAAGAAATGCAAATTAAAACAGCATTGTGATTCCACCTTACTCCAGAAAGAATAGCTGCCATCAAGGAATCAACTGATAACAAATGTTGACGAGGCTGCGGGAAAAAGGAACATTGCTCCACTGTTGGTGGGAGTGTAGACTGGTGCAACCATTATGGAAATCCATATGGGGAATTCTCAGAAGACTAGGATCAGAAGCCCCATTCATTCCAGCTATCCCCCTCCTGGGTATTTTCCCCAAAGAGCTGAAAAGTTCATATCACAGTGATATATGTGCCCCCATATTTATAGCTGCACAACTTGTGATAGCTAAATCCTGGAAATAACCAAGATGCCCATCAACTTGCAGAATGGATGAAACAGATGTGGCATTTTTATACAATGGAATATTGCTCAGCTATAAAATGGATGACCTTGAGGCCTTCATAGGCAAATGGAGACCACTTGAGACTATCCTCATTAGTGAAATAAATAAGAATCATATTTATAAATATCATATTGTGTCTCTAGTGCGAAA
>PVLA01002464.1:209940-268835 GCA_004027455.1 Hydrochoerus hydrochaeris
AGAGAGTGCTCTAAGGGATATAACTGCATGTATGTTTGAGTGTGTAAAATAGATGACCATATTGCTGAATCTTTGTTGGATCTTTGAGCAGAACTGTTTGTAGTCTGACTGTTTGAATATTTACTATGTACCCTTTAACTTTGTAACTTGAACAACTACATCCAGGATGACAGTACATAATTTATAAATTACTGATTTTTAATGGGGCCTTTTCTCATTTTCCTTTTTCTTTCTTTCTTTTAGAATTCTGTATTGTTGCTACCCTTTTTCTGTTTTTTTTTCTTTTCTTTAAATACAATTTCAAAAATGTATAATTGCTATTGTAAAAAAAGAGGAAATAGGAAGCACTATAAAAGATATAGCTGCATGTAAGTTTAGATGTGTGGGATTGATGACCATATTTCTAGGTTCTTGTTGGATTGCTGAACAGATCTGTTTGCACTCTCACTGCTTGAGTGTCCACTTTGCGTGCTTTAATCCTTTAACTTGAATAACTATTTCTAAAAGAACAATATGTAATGTATCAACTAGTGATTTCTTACTGTTTATCTTCTTTTCTTGAAATTCTGTAATATTTCTACCTTTTTCCTGTTTTTTTCTCTTTAAATAAAAAATGTATAATTGCTATTGTAAAAAAGAGAAAATAGGAAGTGCTACAAAAGATATAACTGCATGTATATTTATGTGTGCAGGATTGTTACCCATATTTCTTAGTTCTTGTTTGTTTAACAGATCTGTTTGCAGTCTCACTGCTTGAGTGTCTATTTTGTGTGCTTTAATTTTGTAACTTGAACAACTATTTCTAAAAGAGCAATATGTAATTTATCAACTAGTGATTTCTTACTGTCTGTGTTCTTTTTTGAAATTCTGTAATATTTCTTTTTCTTTAAATACAATTTCAAAAATGTATAAACAGCATAAAAAAAAGATTTAACTATTTATAGTTAAATGGTTATATTTTATGACTTAAGCACATTCCTGAATGATCTTGATTTTAGAACAAAGAGCAAAATCTACTGTGGACAGGGCAGATAATGAGGGGACAAATTGTATTGAGCTACTTGAGATAATTTTTTTGGGGGTAAAAATTTCTTAATATTCAAGCAGACCATTCATTAATCCAAAGATATGTGCTTTTTATTTATTTTGTCAAAATTCTGAATTCTCCATTTCAACCTTAGTATTTGTATAAGTTTAGTAGTTAAACTCTTCACACTTTTTTCATGAAATCAAAAGTAAATAGTGACTCTAGGTAACATCTGGATCCCAAATTTGGGAGAATTCATATGTGTGATGTGTGTATGTGTGTGTGTGTGTGTGTCTGTGTAACCTCTATCTGATTTTAATCATGTTATAAGTATTAACCCTTAAATTTTAATCAATCCTGTGTTTACTTATAGTGATGACTGAAAAAAAAATTCTTCTGTATAATAACTGTGCTTTTGCAGTATAACTTTACCACTTCCATTGCCAAATTTGAAATCTATTTCTCCACAACTGGAAAGTAGGCTCATCAGGGTAACTTGAGTTAGTTGGGTACTGTCTTAACCTAGGCTTCAGTAGGTCTTGCAGTCAACATCTTTGTTCTATTGGGACACGTCTGTCATCATGTGAACAAGGTTCATCTGACTTACTGTATGCCAGGAGGGCCCTAGGGTCAGAGAGAAAACATCACACCTCAGTCAGCTGATGGCTACCAGCAATCATCAGAAATATGACGGGAGCCATCTTACATCTTCTAGCCTTAGTCGAGCTATCATGTGGCTTCACCCTTTTGAATAACTCCAGAAGACACAAGTAGAACAGTCCTAACAAGCTCATAAACTAAACTAAAAAATTGCAACCAAATAAAGTGGTTGTGGTTTCAAGCTACCACATTTTCTGCTTGTTATATAGCAGAAATGATTAGCATTTAGTTTATTTAACATCATTCATATGATCCTTTTGGGAACATTTATACCTTGATGCTGATATAAAATTATATTGTAAAAATGTATTATGTAGCAAGAAGTTTTGAGTACTTTCTGCATGTGGAACATGATCACACACTTCTTTTCTTAGACTTTATGAAAGGAAATATCCAGAAGGCTTTTGTCATTATATGTTAACATAGTAATAGGTTGCTATACATCAAGGATACTTTCCTAAGGATCCACAGAATAATTTATGCTTTACTCTGTATATTTACATGAAAGTATTGTGAAACACAAGATAGTAGGAAGCCATGAGGAGAAGCAAGTAAACAACAGAAGAGGAACTTCAAAAGATGAATTTTGACATTGTTACAAGAAAGAAAACCTCTGCAGGTGGTTGCATCTCAGTAATAATCAATGTCAAGGAAAAGGCAAAGTGAAAGTCTGCAACATTATTCCAAGTTTCTCTTAGTAAGCCTTTTTGCACTGTCTACGACATAAATTTCATGTTGTTCTTGATATTTAAATCATTGTTTGTCCCAAACAAATATTTGAGAGCTGAGCCCACTGTCTCAGTTTATTTGCTCTTTTTTTCTGAAAGATATTTGAAGAGCAGTTGCATATTGCAATTAATCTTAGTGGTAATTAAAAAAAATGGCTCCTTAGCAAGCAACTCACCTTGTTAAATTTATTAAATTAGAACAGAAACTATGAGCTAGGAACAACAATTATCACCTGATATCAAAATCTAAAACATATCCAAAGTAATTTATTCATTGTTTATATTTGTAAATTAAGCGAATATTACTTAAAAGGAAAAAATATAAATAAAAGGTGCATTAATTCATTCAGGCTTCCTCCTAAGTCAATTCATACATTTTTCCCCCACCTAATTCAGGCCACAGTTGTGAACATTAATGAAGAAAATTGATTCTAAAGTGGGAAATAAGAGTTGTTCTTAATTGTGTCAGATAATAAAGCATTGCAAATAATTACTGTTCTTCTTAGTCTCTTACTGGATCACTCCAGTTTGATACTTTGTGTTTATTTATCTATTTATTATTTTAAAGAGGATAAAACAATAAAACCAATCAAAACAAACCAGTGTAAAAGATACAGGACTTCACAACATTACAAAATTAACAATAGTTACCATAACGCCTTTTAATGCCTTTAAAATAGCTGCAGATAACTTCAGACATTGTAAAAATCATATAAAACAGAATAGAATGGAAACAATAAAAGCAAAACAATGAATAAAATAAAGGACTTCAAAACAAGCCTATAGTAAATCCAAAATTGCTACCATAATATATCTTACTATCCTTGAAATAGCTGCTTTTATTATGGGATTTGATATAATCAAACAAAACAAAACAGAATAAAACCCAACCCAACAAAACAATGGAAATGATATAGGACTTCAAAACAAGACCATAGGGAAACAACAATGGCTACAACCCTCAGAAGGAGATCCCCCACTAGATGCCACACTGCGTTTTGCTATCCTCTGAACCTATGATCAGACCACTGGCCCTAGACCTGCAATGTTAGTTAAACTCCAAAACACCACAGGCATCCAATCACATTTCACCTCCATAGCTATCATCACAGCCTGTGTTTCTTTGGGTAAGGCTGTCTGCTTATGGAGGGGTGGGGTGGGGGGTGGTGTGTTAGTACTTCCTGTTTGCTAGCCCACATGCCAGAAGGGCTGGGGTCTGTATGTTCCAGTCTGGTGGTGGCCCGTGCATGGCGCTGGTTCCCAGACTAGGCTTGCTCACTGGTTTGGCAACTCTTTAAAAACAGTGTATTGTTAGGCCTCATTGCTCTGCAACATTACACAGTAAGGAAAGCTAAATTCTAAGGTCATAATGGCAGATTCCAAAAAATATTCTTGACTTGTAACAATATGAAATGATATTTTATATGATATTTGTTATATAATCCAGTTTCAGACAATCTAGATATTTTCTGATCAAAATGTTGTATCTTTCAAGTTACAAGATCTTAAACTCAACAGCACATATCTTTAAAAATCTAACAAGCAATTGTATTATGAGCACTCTAATGTCCACTTGTTGTACAACTATTGACTATATCCAGTTGGCATTTTAATGGAAACAGGTATTTTGGTCAATGAAAAGAAGGTGATACAAAACATTTCTCCCTGCACCTCTTAGGCTTCTTTGTGTCTTCCAAGGAAACTCACTGGCAGCCTTTTTTGCAGGTTATTTCAAGGATGCTTATATGACAATTTTGGAAAGTGGAGATTGGGTCTCGCAAGACTGTAAAATTTGCAAGTTTTACAGGTTTGGAAGATAGAGACAGAAGTGGAGGCCCTTATGGAGAAAGGCCAGCATAGCTACTGGCCACTGCCAAAGGTACTGGTGTGTTAAGTTTAGCATCCCTCTTGGATAATCAGTTCACAGTATGAGCAGCTATGTCCTGGGTCTCTTTGTGTCAGTTCCCTTCCTGGGAACTGGAACTTGGATAATCTGTATAGAAAAAAGATGATACTTTGTCAAGTGTAATTATTGTAACAAAGTCCATTGCTTCCGACCTAGAAGTCTCCTGAGTTCTGTCACATGTAGTGAATTGTAGCATGAGCTCCCATAGAAGGTAAGATCTTGGGACACTTCATGATTCTTGACAAATTGCACGCTGTTATCAGCAGTTAATGTTGGAGTAAGTGTACTCAAACAAACGCAGCTTGAGAGATCTTTGGCTCATAAATTAAGAGGCAAAAACAGAACTTCAATATATTTTTTGATAAACAATATTGAATGTGGTTGTAGGCCACATGATTAAGAATGTGCAGTTTGTGATATCATCTTAAAAGTGTGAAATCATTTGTTCTTTGCTGAAGTACTTTAGTGAGGAGTCAAATGTCAGAGAATTTTTCTGAATTTTTAATATCATTCAGTTTAGGAATTTTTCTGCTCTGCCCAAATACATAGTTCTGATCATGACTCAAAGAAAACCAAATTGCTAATATCTGCTCTTAATGCTAATATTTTGTCTTTTTTTTTTTTGAGACAGGGTCTCATTATGCAGTTCAGGCTGGCCTTGAGCTCACTTTGTAGCCCAGGCTGGTCTCAAATTTGCAATGATCCTCCTGCCTCAGCCTCCCAAGTGCTGGGATTACAGGTGTGAGTCACCAGGCCCGGCTTCTTAATGTCAATATTACCACTGGTTCTTTTTTGTTTGTTTGTTTGTTATAAATACAACAAAATTAACTAAAAGATTGCCAAAATAAATTGTAGAGTTCAAGTTTTAGAGCTTTTATCTCAGTAAATCAGAGATGCAGCTCAGGAATTTGCACTTTCAATATATTCCTGGGTACTGCAGGTGGTTTATTGTGTTCAGGAGACTTTGAGACCAATGATGAAGAATGATGTCTGGAAAGAGCAAAATGTACTTTAAAAACTTATTGTTTAGAATTATACTAACATAGGTTAAAGTTCCAATTTGGCATCGACAATTTGTGTAAACCTTGAAAAATGTATACAATTTCTCTCAGAATCTATTTTCTCATCTGCAAAATTGAACTAATATTAACAACCTTTAAAGGAAATTTTGAATATTAAAAAGTCAATCCATAAAAAGTGGTTCATATGGTATATTACACTTAAATGTTGTTCAATAAATGGTAACAATATTATTTTAAGTAACTTGTTTTACATAAAGATTTACAAAATAACTGCAAATATTAAATCCCCTCCCAGTACATTTAAATTATGGCTAATATACATAGAATATTCTGGTCAGAATGGTTCTTATAGGTAAACCTGTATTGTGCAAAGATATCAAAATATATTTTAAATATCATAAAAATGTTTGAATGCATTTTTACAAATCAACACATGATCCCTGTCATTTATATGAAAAAATTCTCTCAGATTTCATTAAGGTATCTCATGAAAGTATATAAAAACTTCCTTTTTGAAGACCTCTTAATATTAATATTAATGATATGAGATAGATACCTTTGTTGCTGTTGTTAGTTAACACTGGATATTATCTCATAATATCTCTATTATAAAATGGGTTTGATTTTCCAAAAACTGCTATGAAGTCTAAGAGAGTCCAAAGTTGTAGCAGATTATATTTCTTAACTTTTAATCAATGTTTTATGATTTTTCCACTTTTACTAAAAGTGAAGCCATACTGTCTCCATAAATATTGGCAAAAGGAAATCTATAAGAAACAGTATTGCACAAGAGACCATGTTTAAGATATGACAGTATTTATGGGTGCATGCATGTGCATGACTTTTCAGTGAAAATTAATAGTAAGTCATGTAAGTTTTTTTAAAAACTACTTAAATCCTGCAAATTAAATTGTAGTCCACAGGTAAATAGCAATCACTTTCAAAATTCTAGAAATGCAAACTTGGATTCCATTACAGTACTACTAAATCAAAATCTGAGTTTTAATGAGTTGCTAGGTGATTCTTATGCATTTTAAAATTTTAAAAATACTGGTTTAATAATATTTCTGAGGCTGTAAATTAATTTTATTTTATTCAATTGATGAACAGTCTTCTTTATATTTAAACCAATGTATGCTCTGTGATGCTATAGGAGGAAGAGATAAAGAAGAAAGAATCAGTTGTCTATCTTTATGAACAATATATGATATGGGTTAATGTCACTATTATTTTTTACCTCATACAGAACTAGACCTAAAGTGACTAAAAAGCAGAGCCTTAATTACTTTCACTTTAGGATCAGTTAACAAGGGGAGAGCTTTGGTGGCCATAGTAATTCATGATACCTGTTTTCTACCGCAGTGTGACAATTTGTTGTTCTTTTTTTTTTTTTAAGCTTTTATTATTTTTTTATTTAGAGAAAAAAAAAGAAAAACAGAAAAAAGGGTAGAAATAATACAGAATGTAAAGAAATAACTAAGAAATCACTAGTTGATAAATTACATATTGTTATCTTAGAAGTAGTTATTCAAGTTACAAAATCAAAGCATAAGAATAGTTTGTACTGTTATTGCTAGATTGTCCACTTTTTATAGTTATTCTTTGCAACAACAACAAAAAAATGAATGACTTAGACATTCACCTCTCTGTTTCAACCTAATGAGAAAAAGGAGGCAGTGGTAAAAGAGACATATTCTATTACAGGGTAGTTGGGGGTTCAGATTGTGCTGGAGGAGATAACACCCCTAAATCCATGCAAAACATGCCAGGCAAGCTCATGGAGCCTTTGAGGATAGCAATTTCATTCTACTGATAAGAACAATTATCTAATCAGGGATCAAGATTTTGTCATGATTGGTTGTGAGAACTTTAATACAAAGTTGAAACCATTTTAGGAAGAATTTCATGGAGTGCTTACAAGAGAAACAACAGAATACGATAACCGAGAGAAAATCAGGCTGGATTAGACCTAGAGAAATATAAGTATTTTAGTGGGTTTTCATTATTCTGGGCCAGGAGGAATTGAAATCTAAACGTAGTAATAGCTGCCATTTTATGATTTGAGAATTTAGTTACAGTCATGCTTTTGAAAATTGTCCATATTGAAGGTTCATTTGTCTCCAAAGTTGGTAGATGAAACTCTGTCTCAAACAAACTAAAAGAAAAAAAAAGTTTTCTGTCTTAATTTCACTTCAGGTGAGATTAGCATTTTTACACAAAATTTCTGCTAACTGGTATTGATAGTTATATCTTTTGTACCACTTCATTTTTACATTTTATTTATGTATTTATTTATTTATTTATTTTGGTACTGGGAATCGAACTCACAATCTCATGCTTGCCAGGCAGGCACTGTGCCCCTGAGATATACCCTGGTCACCATTTTCCTTAACTGGAAATGGCATAACGCTAATTGGTTTTTACTGTTTTTTTTTTTTTTTTTTTTTTTGCCTCTGGCATGGAACTCTCAACCTCACGTTTACACAGTGGGGCCTTAGCCAACTGAGCTAAAGCAGGGAGCACAAATTTACTGTTTTTTAAATTATTTTTTTATTTTAAGATTTTTTTTTTTTTTGTGCCAGGGATTGAACTCACAACCTCGCTTTGCCAAGCAGGCATTTACACCACTGAGCTAAACTCCCAGCGCTAATTGGTTTTTAAAAGGGCAAAGCAAAACATTTTAATTGTATCTCAATAGAAATATATGCATCATATTTTTGTCTTTAAAATATAATTTAAACTTATGGCTGTTATACTTGTGGTATTGCTATTTTACTCTCATTATAATTTCTTCCTTCTGTCTTTGCTCCATTTTTATCTTCATTTTTAGTCTTAAATTTTTCCTGTGATTTCTCAAGAGATATTGCATGAGATATATTTAATAAGCAGATAGTTTCATAAAGATATTAAGATTTGTTTTACACAAGATGAATCATCAGTCATTATACTCAGTGCTTTTTCATTTTCCTGTGTTACCAAGATGCAGTCCTCAAGATACGTGAGACAATTTAAAGAAACATTCTGTTAGTTGCTATTTTAATAATTTAAATTTCAATATTTTTTGGAAATTAGAAAGCAAAAATCAAAATTGCACATGTGTTTTTCTTAACCAGAAAATAAACCGTGAAATAGGAGTCAAAGCTGAAAGGTATGGGAGTTATGATAACATATCAAAAGTGTTAAATGTAAATATGCATCACTGCATTATATTTTTTCAATAACATATTTTGTATTTTATAGATGGAAAAGGTGATGCTCAGTTGCAATTACACGCCAGGATCTAATCAAGACAATTGGGAAATGTCTGTAAACAGATGAGAAAAAATTTCTGCTTCCATGAATTCTTTCTCCTTGTTGGGGAAGACAAACAATGGGTGATAACTTATATTGTAGCACAGTTTACTATAAGGTGATAAATGTAATCGAGAGAAGAAATAGATCTGCACAAATGGGGTTTAGAGTGGCAAGCCTATGGGGAGTTTTCTTAAATTTTTCTTTGGAAGATTTAAAATCTATAAAACTATTGGCATGGAAAGTATACCGTATACCAATGGTTTAATCTTTATTTTATCACTCTCCCTTACTCTGTCTTTTCTGTCTCTTTCTCTCTCAACACACACACACACACACACACACACACACACACACACGCACGCGTGCATTTTTCAATTATTTGCGAGTGAGTTTCAGACACTGTGATGCATCTCTGAACGTTTAGGAGCTTTAATAGCCAAATGTGAGCTCAAGGTGTACTTGCTACTTTAGTATTACCCACACTTTACCCAATGCTGTTGCTTTAATGATTTACATATTAAAGATCTAATAGTGTCTGCTTCTGTGCATCTACAGAAAATCAGGGCCCAATAATTTGTTTTCCATTAACAATACTGTAGTGTTTCCCAGGAAAAGATGTGGCAGAGTCAGAGAGCTTATGAGTAAGTGACAGCTGCAGAGGCACAGGTGACCTGAGACAGCAGTTCCCTCAGAATGGCAGAGCTGACTTGTTACAGTGAAAGATTAAAATTGTAGAATAAAAACAAAAACAAAACAAAACAAAATAAAATGTGGCCTGCCCAGGTTTCAAGTTTTGTAAAACTTTATTTTGTGTAACTTTTAGACATAAATCACTGGAAAAAAATAGGAAATATTCAATCGGTATATGTTAATTGAATACTTAAATTATAATTAACCTTTTATGATTTTAATTCTTTACCTAAGATATTATGAAGTTTTAAAGGCTTTTTCTTTTGCTCTTCTCTATACTTTCCAAGTAAAGTAAAACATATAGACATTTTTGAAGATTTAAGTGTATAGATAATATCAAATGCTAATGTATAATTCTACCCAAACAGCAATTAAGAATATTGGGCTATGTAGTCAATAATTGAACAATCTTGAGCATTCTGAAAACCCTGAAAAGTCCTATTTATTTTACACTTTCTAAAATTTATTAGACTATTTTAAAGCCTTTTAGAAAAGCAAATCAATTGACTTATTTTAATTTATTTTCAGCATAAAGAGAAAAATGGTGTTACTCTGCATTGGTTCATAGATTATAGTCCTGAGGCTATCAGGATCAATATCACCTGAGTGTTTGCAGGAAACCTGGCTCCACTTCTGATCTCTTGAATCTAATTCTGTATTTTAAAGATTCCCTGATGATTGATATGCATATTAAATTTAAGGAGCACAGATATTGAAAAAATAAAAGAGTAGATATTATAGTACTTTCTTGATTCTGTAGTGTGTAAAATTTTCTTTTGTTGGAGTTAAAATAATCTGTATTTCTTGAATAAATACAGAGTGAGTAAAAGAGAAAATGTTCCATAAATGTCTTAAGAGATATGAAAAATATTTCTAGGGCTTAAAATCCCCCCCCACTAAGATTTAAAATAAATTTTGTTTTAAAAAATTAAATGCTGTTGGGCATGGAAGCAAAGGTCTGTAATGCCAGCATGAGGAAGGCAGAAGGAGGAGCATCGCCATGAGTTCTAGGCCAGCCTGGTCTCCATAGTGAGTTCAAGGACAGCTTAAACTATGTAGTGAGACTCTTTCAAAACTAAACTAAACTAGAATAAAAACAGATAAAAAAAACCTAAACATTGACTACACTATCCTATGTCAAACATGATATAACTCTTTCATCTTTGTCAAGAAAATTATATAAAAATATTAATATTTAAAATGTGTATAAATATATACCCACAGTTTAAGTAGAACCAGATACCACTACTAAAAAGACACACACCCTACAAGGACATCATGTTTTTGATAAATATTCCTTAGTATGATTGTCTTCTTATTTATTGTTCTGAAAGTCTTTTGAAATCTAGATGACCATATTCTTTTTGTGAATTTTTCAGAAATTTTCTTGTGTTATGTCTTCCACTACTTTTTCTGCCTTTTCTCGGGTCACTCTTTCTGAATCTTGTTGTTTGTACGCTGAACTGCATGGGTTTCTTTTTGATATTTATTATCTTTTCTGTTTCCCCTTTTGTTAAATTTTTCAATACAGACATCAACTTTATCATAAAACTCATTATTTTTAAGATACTATTGCTTTTATTTTAAAAATTCTCATGCTCTTATTCTTTTGTTAGGCATTTAAAAATCATTTAAAATTCAAGAATATAAATTTTCTTATGTCTTTGGTGATATTGATCATGTTAGAAATTCTGATCCTTGTCTCATTTCAAATTTGTCTTACTTTGTTTTCTTGTTTTGGTCTCTTTTGTGTTTTTATAATTTGATTTAGCTTAATTTGCAAATCAATTTGAAGTTATAGGAGTGGTATTGTTTCATTTTATGTAGGAATAAAATAAATTGCTTTTTATCATTCAACAAAGTAGTGAAAGACAAGGTACGGGCTATTACTTTGATTATTTAGGATAAATTACTGCTCAAAGAAAAACCCTTGTGTATTTTCAGGGAGAAAAGATAATATGATTTAATGGTTAACTTTTAAAATTTATTTAATAGTACAATCTTTCAAAATTTTATGACTTGAAAGGATAATTATTTCTATAACACTCATTTATATTATCATATCAATTATCCATAGAACAAGTTATTTCTGGTTAACAGCAATTCATGTATTCTGACCTTTGGTTGAAAGATTCTATGTTTAATATGCTTTTTTTTTTTTCAAAAGAAAAATAACTGAGTAACTGGTAGGCTTTCAACTCTGTATTTTCCTTGAGAATTAAAGTACAGTGGTACATTGGTTTACAAATTTAATTCTTTCCATGATTCTGGGATGGTCAGAAACTGAACTAGATGAAAACTGAATCAAGTTTCTCCTTAAGATAAACATTGAACCTAACCATTGAATTTGATTCAATGAGGTACTACAGTATTCATGTGAGTACTGAGATACTACAGTATTCATGAAAGGTTAAATTATGCTAGTGTAATTTAGTGGTTGAAAATTCACTTATATATATGTCTTTCAAGTTTGATTTATTAGAAACTTTTGAAATCATCTTCCTTAAGCAGTGTAAAGGCTAACATATTATGGATTTGTACCTGATAAGTCTAGAATTGTATTAATAGATGTCTCTAAAGTTGTCCAGAGAACTGCAACTATACTTGTTGTCAGGAAATTCTTTCCTTGCCAAGTGAGTTTACTGGGCTTTTTGGGGGAATTCACCTGTTAGCTTCAGGTCCTTCTCATCTTGAACAAAACATTGAACAAGACAAGCAAAAAATGTGACAAAGTTTATTTGAAAAAGTGAAGGTGAAGGGTAAGGAAGTAAGCGGTTCTGCAGAGCTACCTTGGGGTCCAACAAAATAGGGGAAGAATTAAAGGCAAAAATCAGAGCACACCCTGGGGTACACAGAGTAAGTTATCAGAAAGAGGCATGATCACTCTCTCCACATGATGCCCATCTCTTTACTTCTCCCACACATAAGAACCTGCTAGAAGGCTATGTATGAGACCTTGAGAATTATTCAGGACTTAGGTCTAGATTCTGGTCACAGTTACTTCACCAATCAACTTTGCCACACCCTGCTTTCCTGCTCATACTGAGATTCAATAGTGTTATGGGAAGCAGGGCTTATGGGCACATAAGATAGAGAATCTTGACCTAACCCTCAATTCTACCTTAGACAGGCTGACATGTATTAACTTTGCAATAAAAACTACTGAGTAAGTTTTAAAAGATACAGAATCTATTTTAGCTTGTACGATACCTATCAATGAATATTTACAACAGCGTGATTTGTAATAGCTAAACCTTGGAAGAGTCCAGTATGTCCATCCACAGATGAATAATGGATAAAGAGAACATGTTATTTGTGTGCTGTGGAGTACTACTGTGCCATATAGAAAGACAAACTCAAGTCATTAATGGGAAAAAGATGCAACGTGAGATCAAAATGTTAGAGTGCTGGGGATATAGCTCAGCTGGCACAGTGCCTGCTTGGCAAGTGTGAGCTTGTGAATTCGATTCCTGGTACAAAAAATGTTAAGTACAATAAATCAGACATACAAATTTAAATACTTCATGGTTTCTTTTATATTAGAATTCCAAAGTAAATGAAAAGCAAAATAAAAGATAATAATAATATGTATGTAGATAGGTTCTTTTCCTCAGGAAAGATCAATGAATGGAGGGAGTGTGAGGGAAGGGAGAGAAGAGGAATGGAAAAGAATTGTCATGTATTGTGTACTGTACCAACTCTTTACAAGTAATGCAATCATTACGTAATGACAATGTGTACTAACAAACAGGAAAAACTGACAGTGAAGAAATTTTTTTTTCTATTTTTCTAAGGCAGCATTCTAAAGGCAAAGTCTAAAGGCTAAAAGTGGGAAAAGAGGAGAGATTAATGATACATGTGTCCATTAATATTCCATCCTCCTCTTGCTAGACATTCACAAAATATCTTAGCATGTTACATGATAGAAGATGACTTGCAATAAGAAAAGCAAATCAGTTCTATCTGCTTAGTTAGCTCATAAATTTAAATAAAAAATAACTTTTTTTTATGGAGATGGCACAAGTTATTTTGAAACTTTCCCTAATTTTATATGTTTTATGTATTTCAAGATAAATTAAAAACTGGTAAAACTTAAAGACTTTCTACAAGAGCAAATTTCTCACAGTTTTTGATTGCATTTCCTCTTTTCCTAACATCAAGGAACATATGGAAAAGTTGTAGCATCACTCAGGTTTTGGGAAAAAATAATGCAGAGAATTGACCTTCAGAGAGAAGTGATATGGTTATTTAGAAACACTGACTGTGAACCCCAGAACAACTTCCCCACGCCATCACTGTCTGATTGGTAGAACCCAGCTTGATTTCTTGTTGTTATTATAACTTTGGAAGTAATGTCTTACAGTTTACCAAGAGGCTAATGAAAAATTATGTTTATCTAAATAATTATATAACTATGCTTATCAATTCCTTACTATATTCAGGAGATTTAATAGAAAAGGAAAAGATAGTTTAAATTGAGGAGGGAAAAATATCAAGATTAGTTTAAATCTTAAAGGTCTGTAATCTGGCCAAGTAGCAATGACATTTTAAGAAGAGAGAAAAGGGGAAACTCAACCATTTAAAAGTGATAGAGAAATAAAATGCTTGATATTTTCAAAATATAAAAAAATGATAAGGGAACATTTACTGTTTTAATACACCTATTTATTTTGTCTATATTTATGTTTTAAAATTTTAATAGTTTTTTTAATTGTGGGGAAAATAAGTCTTTAATGCGTGGTGTGTGTGCATTGTGTTCATGGTGTATGATTGCTTACCTCATTAGTCAGCTTAGGAAAGCATTTCCCTTTGGAAAATCAGGATGACAAAATTGTTTTGATTTTCAAATCCAACTGAAAACTAATACCTAAAATTAATTCATTGATCTGGCAAGTACCTTTATTAGAAGAACCAAACAAACTGAATCTCACCAAAGTAGGGCTTTCTTATTATCCCTGTACCTATTTTCTCTTCATGAAAACACATGAAGGAAAGATTTGAAGGCTAGATATAAGGAATGTTCTGGAGTAACCTCAGGATTTAGTAAATAATAAGTTTTAAAAGAGGGCAAGTCTTTCGTAAGTAACTCATATATTTTCTGTGGATTGCCATGTTGGGTACCAGAAGGGAGATGAGCTGGTCAGTATGGCTTGGAAATACAGTATTCTGTGGCTTTACTACCATGCGGCACTATTTTGAATAAGTCAGATATTTTCAAAGTAACACTTGCCTAAAAGAATCCATAGTCTTTATAAATGTATTGGCAGCTTGAAAACTTCTGACTTGGGTTTCATTACTGGAAAAAAATTTCAAATGAAACTTCTGTTGAGCGAATATAACCTCAGCAGGAGTCCTGATGTGGGTCTCTGAATAAAAGACATGAAGGTAACCTGCATTTTACATCTCACTCATTTCCCGACATCTGTTTCTTATTTAGTTTCCTAGACCCAGGATTCTTTACCTTAATGTAAAATATATATTAACTTTGTAAAATAAGCCCGAAAAGCAATATTCCCATGTGCATTTTATTTGGAAGGGTAAAAACAAATATGGCAAATGGGATAGAAAAATAAAACAACTTAATTTTTGTTGTTCAATGTTAAGAGAATTTCCAATGTTTATGTTTAAACACAGATGCCCATTCATAAAAGCATAATCTCTAAATAAATATCTTCCATAAATATTCATTTTACTGACCTAGAATCATTCTGTCTTTCTCTATCACAATCCATTAGAGACATTTAGATCAGAATACTAAGAGCAGAACTTCTCAGAGTATAGTCCAAGCATATCACCAACAGAATGAACCACCAAACATACTTCATTGTGTCTTCAAATACATTTCTGGCTGTCTTGTAGCATTTATTGAATCAGAAATGGAATGAATGGTGCTCTGGGAACTGTAACTTAGAGAATCTTTTCAACTAATTTTATGTGGTAAAACTTGAATATTTCTGTTCTGATTATGAAGCAGAAATATATTTTTTATCTTTCTTGTTCACCAAATATATGATTTTCTGATTTGCTTTTAATTAAAGATACATAACTATATTCTATATGTAACTATATAGATATATCTATTTATTCAGGCAGGACTATTATGATAAATACCAGAGACTAGGCAGATTAAGAAATAAAAATGTATTTTCTCACCATTCTAGGGGTTAAGAAACACAAACTGAAGTGCAAAGTAAAATATAGATAAACAGGAATGTAGATCTTTTGCAAATGGGAAGAGGAGCAAGAGTTGGAGGTAGGGGGAGGAAGTAAAAGGGGATGTAAAAAGAATTGAGATACATTACATAGATGTGTCAGCTTCTCATGGTTAATGTAATAACACTATGCACTGCAAATATGTACTAATAAAATAAAAATTAATAAAAATTTTGCAGCTTTTAGTTTCTGGTGAGAACTGTTTCCCTGGCTTATAGGTGGTCATCTTCTGGCTGTTTGCTCAGAGAGACAGGTTGGGGGGAAAGGGGACAGGGAGAGAGAGAAGAAGGAAAGAAGGAGGGATGGAGGGTGGGCAGTCAACAGAACATACAGAGCTTGATCTCTGAAATCTGGTTTCTCTTTTTCGCAGGTCAATAATCTTATCTAATCAGATTTCCACCCTCCTGTTCTTATTTAACTTTAAAGGCATGGAGAGGTCCCTTCTGCAGATATAGGCACACTAGATGTTAGGACTTCAACAGAATTTAAATGGGGAAAAAATGTTTAGTCAGTAGCAATGTACAATATAGTTTTCTCCTTTCATATAAAAACTAACAAAAACAACTCCCTAAACAAAACAAAACAACAACAAACAAAACATTTTATGATAGTATACATAGAAAAATTTAACTTCTTTTGAAATTCCTTTTTCTTATGTGTACTACTTCTATCATACTTTTGCCTGTTGGAAGATAAATTAAATTCAGAACTTGGAAAAATTTCAAAACAAAAAAATAAGCAATGAAAAATAAAATACTTCTGAAACAGTTTCAAAATGTGACTGTTGTGCTTTGTGTCTAGGTGGCCCCCCAAACCTCACTGCAGTCATGGAGGCAGCTGAATCTAGTATTTGTGATTGGTTTGTTGTTCGGCATGAGAATGACAGCGTGAATGCTACACCCGCCCAGGGGCAGAGCTGCATACAATATAAGGGAGAGAAGAAGACATGTTTTTTCCCGCTTTTCACCCTTTCACTCTTTTTGCTTGTGGCCACCATGAACGGTTGCACCTCAGCCACACTAACCTGCCTTGGAGCTAGTTGAGTATGGACTAAAACCTCCAAAAACTGTAAGATAAATAAACCTTTTCTTCCTTCATTTTGGATGTCAGATATTTTGTTTCAACAATGAGAGAAAAGTAACTAAGTGACCAAGACAAAAGAATGCACACAAGTATCCAGTGTGTAGTCCTGGATCTGTTTTCAACTGAGAATCATAGAGTCTAATAATGAAGGGTAAAATATAGCACAGTGGAAGTGGGAAAAGTTAGAGAAAAAGCAAGATGAATATAGAAAACTCAGACTGGAGTTTCAGGGGAAAGAGCAAGAGTTTACTCTCTGATTGTTTATATGAGAATAGAAGAAACACAGATCTGTGTAGTGACCAATGAAGGACTAATTCCTGTCTCTAGTTGAGGATGTTTAACCTGTCAGATATGTAATACTATGATAAAATGTGTTACTGCATTGTTCTTTTATTGGTGGGCAACAAATGATCTCAACTTACTGTATTACCCACACCCATTCACCACCTTACAGTTTCTGTAAATCAAGAACTAAATGTGGTTAGCTAGGTCCTCTGTTGGGTCCATGCATAGCTGCAACCAAGTAGTTGGCTGGACCACATTCTCACTGGAAGGTGGAATTGGGGTTAGAGATGTTTCCAGTTACACTGGGAAAATTGGCAGGATGAGTTTCCCTGAGGTGGTATGACTAAAGTCCCTGGCTATGTAATGACTGTTGGTAATTCTCAGATCCAGAAATTCCTAAAGACTGCTACACAGGTAGAGGCTGCTTGTTTCATCAAGCATGCAAGGACTTGTGATTCTGTTCAAGTAAGACAGAATCTAATGTGGCTTAACACAATCATCTGATATAACCACCTGATATTCAAAGAACTGACAACCCACCGCTTTCGTGGCATAGTAATTCATACTTATTCCAGGTTTTTCTTTCTCTGAATTCAGTTATCAGTAATAATCAAGATTCAGAAATATTAAATCAGACATGTCAGATACAAACAATTCAACTACTTTAAATTATATGCTATTCTGAATCACATCATGAAATTTTACCTTTTCTTACTTTCAGGCTAGAGATAAATCATTCCTTTGCCCACCGTATTCATGCTGTTTATACTACCTGCCCATTAGCCACTTAGTCTGGGCCTCAGTTATCAAATTTACTGGTGCCATTATCACAATTCTTTGTTTATGGGGTACAATATTATCTGCAGTTTAAGGGATCTCCTGGAGGTCTTGGAATGCATTCCCTGTGGATAAGAGGGAACTACTGTATTTTATTTATTAGAAGCATGTCACAGATTTCAGCTGGACGCAGTGGGAAGCAGTTATACAAGAGCACGACATACCCAGAGGGAAAGTCCTTTTTGTGTGTCTGCTGCAAGATAGTAATGCTTACCTACACAACTTTTTCAGAGTAGGTGAGACAATATACACAGTTTCTGTGCATATTACATTCTTTTAAGATAGCAGTCATTATAACGAGAGTCTGCTGACATATTTAGTGGTGAAAGGTTCCTTTGAGGCAGTAACTGAGCATTTTTTGGACAGGTTTTCTGTGACTTTCTCTGAAGATACTTAAGAGTTTCAGAGGTAAGTATAAAAAGGCAAACAAGAATGTATTTTTTAAAATTTAATGTAAATTTTTTCAGAGGAAATAGGTTAATTTTTTAAGCCATAGCTTAAATCAAATTCTAACTGGCTATTGAATGTTAAAACATATTTCGCTTGCTGAAGTGGTTTTTGTATTGATACATTTAAGGAAAACTAACTTAGAATAAAGTTTTGAATACTTGCAAATTAAAAAAAGTCCAGGAAATAGATGTTTAGTAGTGTGTATTCTGTACTTTAGGGGATTGAAAAATGCAAGTAGATAGATTAAGCAGCTTTGGCATGCTCAGGAACAGCCAGTAGCCC
Organism: Hydrochoerus hydrochaeris; assembly: GCA_004027455.1. Taxonomy (NCBI): domain Eukaryota; kingdom Metazoa; phylum Chordata; class Mammalia; order Rodentia; family Hydrochaeridae; genus Hydrochoerus; species Hydrochoerus hydrochaeris. Next base: position 228,418 of record PVLA01002464.1, read on the forward strand.
TTGGTCACTTCCAGAAGACATCCTATCAAGCATGAAAACGCTCATCAAATTGTGTTGCTGTGCATGACAGTCACTTTTCAGGACTGGAGGGGAAACAACTTAATTGAATTCTCTTTCATTGTTCGAACTAGCCTTACTGAATTGAATTGATTAACTGTAGTTTGATGTTATTGTTTGATGAAGATTAAGGCATTTTCCCATCTTTAGCATATATTTGACTAAAGAGTGTAGCAAGCACTATGGATGGTTGGATAGTGGCCGGTACTGTCAAGACAGCTAAGGGTCACCTTTCTTTTCCTGTAACCGTCCACCCATCTCCCCATTTCCTGCTCTACTCCTAATGTGATAAAGCTTGACGACTCAATTAAAGAAAACCATAAAATATGTTATTTGAAAACTTCAAATTAATACATCGAGTTCTCTACATAATTTTCAGGGCACAGTGTAAAATGGAAATGTAGAGCCACTTTTACAAAACTGTTAAAAATTTCAAAATGACAACAGAGGAGCATTAAAAAGAGGTTTAGGGTGTTTTTGACTTTGGAGCCACGCACAACTGCATAGATCAGATTGCTCACAACCAAGTTGGCCTGGCAAGATGGCCCTTTCAGTCCTGAAATTCCCCAAACTTCAGTCTCCAAGTTATTCACAGCTTAGAAGAAACATGAGTAACTGACTATTCTATAGTTTCATTGTATATCAGAAAGAAGAAGGGACTCAAAGAAGCTTGAACAATGAGATAGTATTATCCACAAGCTGGTGGTGAACACTTGAACTCTTCTGTTGGCCCTGGCTATCTGGATTATGCTTCACCCCTATACACAACCTTTTCTGCTTTCTCATTTTTTTTATGTGTGATATTTCTCTTAGCCCAAGCACTTAGAATTTAAAATACTAGCTTATAAAATAAGACTTTTTTCTTTTCGTATACTGTATTTCATATATGGCCCCAAAACTTTAAAGAACATAATTTTGTTTGTCTCTTGGAAGAGGCCACATAGTATATCTTTATGAAAGTGTTATAAATGTAGCTCCAGAAGTACCTGTTCTAGAATCAGGCTACACAGATTTAATTACAGGTTTTGCCACTTCTCAGTTGGTGGATCTTTAGCAAATTACATATCTTATTAAAGTCACTATTTCCTAACATAAGTGGCAATAAAAATACTTACTTTGTAAGGCTGTTTATAGTAAATCTTATATTATTTAATGAAATAAAGGGCCCCATGTATTATATGTATTCAAAAATATGATATTGGAAGCCCTACTATTTTAATTTCTATTCATAGGAAAAATATCAATTAGTCTTATTCTGACATAAAGAACGTAAAATTTATAAGCATAGAAATGGAGAGAACTTCAAAGATTTCATGGTTTCATAGCACATAATTTTGTTGAGATCATAAAACCTTTGAATTTTTACAAAAGGCAGTAAACTATCTTTCCCCTCAAAAAGTTTCACATGCTATTGTAGAGTCTTTTTCATCACTTGAGATCTATGATCACAGGAAAAAAAAAAAAAGAGTGCATCAAACCTTATGTTGTGGCTTCCTATTCACACTGACAGCAGTGGGACTTGCATCTGAATATTTTGTTCCTGTTATGGAGAGCAAACCCCTTTCACAGCCTGTTCTGTCTACTAATGCATGTTTTATCCTCTTTGTCAGAAAGGCTGAACACTGGAAATTAGTGACAACATCAAATAATGTTGCAATATTTTATTTCAAAGTAAATAAGTGCACTGACTTTCCTTTTGAATGCCTCTATTCTTTTGAGAGCATCTCGTTGCTGTAAAATTATTTCTTTTAAGAGTACAGTAGTACTCCCACTCATCTGTGAGGGCTACATTCCAAGATCCCCAGTGAATGCCTGATAGTACTGAATTGCATAGATAGTGTTATTATTTTATGTAGATTTATACATGAAAAAGTGCAGTGTATGTTAGGCACAATATAGATTAATAATAAATAAAACAATAATTGCAATAACATACTGTAATAAAAGTGAATGTGTCTTTTTCACTAAAATATTTTATTGTACTTACACTTTTCATTTAAAAGAAGCATCTTATGCCTTTTTAGAATACAGTATGTGAATGGTAAGCATTACTAATATTGTGGTTTGGGATATCATTAAGTAATAAAAGGATTTCTTGAACAAAGCACTGTGTGTCATATGACAGTTGATCTGATAACTGAGATGGTTAATGATCAGGTAACATATACAATGTGGATACTCTGGATAAAGAGGTGACTCATGTTCCAGGAAGAATGAAGAGAGATGGCATGAAATTTCATTCTGCTTCTGAGAATAGTGCACAATTTAAAATTTATGAATGTAGTTCTGAAAATTTTCACTTAGCACTTTCAGACCATATAACTTATTATCAAAAAATAAAACTGGAAAAGTGAAATTATCTAATTTAATGCTGATCACAATACTGATGATTTGATCCTATAGAAATAGAATAGTAGCTCAGATTTTTAGAAAGTAACAGAACTTTGTAGATTTATTTTAAAAACATGATGCAGTTGTTATCTCATTGATTCTCTGCATCATTTTTCTTTTGTCAAAATTAACTCTTCATTTTTATTTGCTGTTTCTTTTCCATTTTCTCTTCTCATATGAAGCTATTTTTTTGCCAAGTTTGGAAATCATTTAAACAAGTAATTTGAGTGGCTAGTTCCAATCTGACCACCAATGTTTGCATTTCACTGCCCAGCATTTACTCCAGATTATTTCTTGCTTCTTGGCTGCTCCCACCTTCTCTTATTACACAAGAAATTCACCACAAAACTCTTTGCTGGCAGCAGTGTGTCCACTGATATACTCCATGAAGAGACCATGAAAGTGAAGCCAACAGAGAATGGAAAGTGTTCTGTATCATTTCAGCTCATAGCTTGGTTTCATTTTGTTCTCTGCCTGGTTTCCATCTGGCCTGCATAGATTCGGTCTCATTCCTAAGCATTCATCTTAGGGTTTGTTTTCATGGTTGGGAGATGTATTTAGAGACTATATAAAGAATAACTTCCAAAGAGTGACTCCAAAGAGGGCTTTCAAATTTCATTTTTTGGATATTTTGGCTCCAAATCGTTTTGGTATTTCTAGCTCTAGATCAAACTGATGCTGAGAGGCAGCATATCTTGATTGTTTCCATATTTTTTACTAGGATATTATAAAGTAAACTCCAAGGGGAAAAGAAACATCGTCTGGGATGTTTAATGAGGATGAAGTTATGACATTTTCTCCAGGAATGGAGAAAGTATCAGCCGACCTGGAAGTTGTTAATCCCCATTCCTGAACAGTTACTGAGATGCCACACTAATCCCACAGTGCTGATACTCTACCGGCTGCTGACGGGCCATCTGCCCTTGCTCACAGTGGATGTGATCAGATGTGAACCTCAAAGACCTTTCTAAAGCTAAGCTTTATCTGAGGCCTGAATCATTAGCTTCACACAGACTCATCATATTTTGCCTTCTGCCCACACTAGTGCAGTTTAATAAAGAAGCAATTGACATATAGCAGGTATAAAATACACATTAGAGAAACTTCAAGTAAAGTTCACATTTCTGCAGGGTCAGAGATTTGATTGTGCCATCTAGCTTTTCATTATTTAGCATTCTTTAAATGCGTACCTGTATTTATTTTTAATATTGTGTGTGAGCTTACTTAGGTTTTTAATTGCTTCTCTTAGTAATAAAAAATGGAGAAGTACTTTTTATAATAGAAGATTCAAGAGCAGGAAGAGGCATAAATGAAGTCTTGTGGAGACAAGGAAGATGCAAATGCTGTATTTTAGGAGCTCATGGGATTTCAAGCTGGACTCACTGTACTAAAATAAGCCCCATCAGCTTGTCAGCTTATGCTGTTACAGACTTGCTTTTTTGATGTTACAGTTTTTTTAAACTTCTGAAGTGAAACTACTAACTGTAAAATTACCTTAGAAAATATTATGCAATATCTGCTAATTCTCCAGCTGGAAGCCAATTAAGCCAAGTATCCTATAAACACAAGGAATAAAATGGGTGCTACCTTGGTCAGGGTTGAAGGAGAAAGCCATTTTGAAGGCTGAAAGTCTAGAGAGACCAAGCTTGTCCACTTCTGTGTTTCATTAAAATTAGACGCTACTCCTCACTGTAGTACTTAAGGAAGGGAGAGGGACGAGCCAGGCAGAACCAAGCAACAGCAGTGCATATGTTTGACTTACAAAGCAATGTTTGAAGAATGCCTGATAAAACTATTTTGGACTGTTCAATAAATTAAATATTTTTTATCAGACTCTCTACAATGCACATAGCTTTATCACAATCATTATTTTATTTAATTTTTATTGCAAGTCTATATAGAGGTGGAAACTGTTAATTTTGTTATCACATATAGAGTCATTGGTACTGCAGAAAAACACACATATATGAGCATGCAATACTTTTTAAAAGCAAGTACTTTGGAAAAGAAAACAGCTTCTGAAATGAAGTTCCAGCTAGATATGTGACATCCAAAGTAGCATTAACTGTGACCCTATAAAAAGTATAGTTTTATTTGATTAATTTACTTTGTTTTAAATGTGTGAATCACTTATGGAAACTTTGTTATGATGATTACATTTGAACATACATTTTTTCTAATATTTGAAGTAATCTTTTGGAATGGGTTTTCTATTTAATAGAAGTCAATAACAAAGGAAATATGACAGTTGTTCAGGCAGGGAAATAACATTCAGGATTTCTTCTTGGGTAGCATATTCTCTATGGTTCTTTCATAATGTTGTTTCCAAGAATATATTGATGGACATCAAATTAATCTTAATCTTACTAAAGACTTGGGAGTATAGAGTACATCTTTTTTTTATTTTCTAAAATAATTTTGTTGGACACTGAGAACAGAACTATGTATCCATGATTTGAACAACTTTGAATCAGAAATGTCATGGGAACTGGCCTATCATAGTTGTTTTTACAGTACTGAAGAATATGGAAATTATTGCAATGACAGACCACATAACATTTAGCTTTATATTTAGAAAGTTTCATTTGGAAAAAAAAATAACCAAAATTGAGAAGTTGGGTTATTTTTAGAACATTGAAGACAAATGACTGCTAATGATTGATACAATGTTTCTGAATTATGACAGAGTGAAAAAAATACAGAAAATTGATAAGACAATATAATATTAGTGTCTCCCATATTGTTTTCTCAGGTATAAAAAAGCATTTTTAAAGCGCAAGTTTTAAGAAGCTAATCTATATCCTGCAGGAACACAGTTGGCGGGTACATGAGAGCAACAGAGAAAAAGAGCCACTCCTTGGAGGGAGCTCTAACAGGACATTCTTGATCCATAAATGGGATAGAAGGCAAAACCACAATTCTTAGACCATGAACTAGAGAGAGGGGAACTCATTTGCCTGTGTTCATCTATGAAAGGGGCTGAATCTCAGCTATGGTTTTGGAGAGGAAAGTTCTTTTTACACTAGAAACTCTATCCACAAGTGAATCTTGCGACCCCAGGAAACTCAAATATCTTTACTGAGTTGTGTATCTGTGTCTCAGATATAGAACAAAATTTCAACATTTAGCAGAAATACTCATACAGGGTTTAATGGCTTAGGAACACAAGGCAGCTTTGGTTTGTGAGTCTGGGAGATTCACCCTTAGAAATTCAGGTGAGGAATATGAAGGTTCAGTGGTGAAACACAAAGTAGCTGCTTACCTCATAGAATGATTATGAGGAAAGAAGTAAACTTCGTAAGTGATTGTCATCATGCCTACCAGCTGAGGCAATTATTTTTTATTTAAAAATGAATGTGTTTGTCAAATTTTTAAACCAGGGTTGAACCCAAGATGTTATGAATGAAGGCTGAAGTTAGTGTCTGGTAGTCTAAGGCATTCAGGGTGGTTTAAATTCTGTTCAAGGACAGAGTTCATAGTTTAATCAATCAATAAGGAAGAGGTAGGGAATGTGGGGGGAAGAGACAAGGTCCTTGAGTGTGTGGGCTGGCGTTTCAGTCATGTGTGCTGTGGAAATATGGCAGCAAATCCCATGACAAGGTTTATAATCCCTCTGCCTAGTGGTAAGCTGTGTTTCTGATATGGATGGATGACAGCTTGCAGGTGTGTGCTGAGCCCCAGAATAAATTTTGCAGGTGCTGGTGATTGCAGTAAAGGTCTAAGTCCCTTTAGAGTCCTCACTGTCTGAACAAATGAAATGATTTTGAATGCTTCTGCTTGCTACAGGGAAATTTATAAAAAGATAGCATAATTTCATGCTCCCTTGGACAACTTTTTAAAAGAGATCTGGACTGAGGAAATTATTCTCTAAAAGACTGCTAAATTTTTAAATGGAAACAAATTTGTTCCTTAATATAACTAACATTAATTTTATTTCAAATTTATGACATGGGGAAGCTGCAGCCCTTAGTCACTTTACCTATGCTGTAACACTGGAATTTTTTTTTCTTGTGTGTGTGCTTGCGTGTGTGTGTGTGTGTGTGTGTGTGTGTGTGTGTAACTAGTATCTGGTAAGGAGATACGATCTTTTGAAAAGGATAGTTTTTACAGTTATACTGTAGCAGTATATATTCTACTAATATATTGAGAATTAGGAATGTGATATCCAATTATCTACTCTGTAATGAAATATGAACTTATGTAGAAAATAAATCTGACTTAAATTTTGAGACTACCAATCAGTTGAAACTGTATTCAAAAGACATTTTTCTGCTCTATTTTCTGATCTCTGCTTTTCTTTCTTTCAAGAAGATTTTTTGGGTCTCACTACTTTTAGCTGAACTCTAATAATGGTCTAGATCAGAGTTGAGGTGTGAAATTAATTAGAAAGATGCTTGTTTTTCCCAAAAGTACAATTATTCAGATGAAATCCAGATTTGGAATTATGCTGAACATTCAAAGCTATCTGTTTAATTTCAGTACTGAAATCACATACAATGAAGATATTCCAAAAATAATGCTTTTTGTTTGTAATTTTCCAAGTTCACATGATGGCATCACAAGAGTCAGATGTGTAACTCCTGATACAATGTGGAGGCTGAAAGTGAAATACAAAAACCACAGACTGGTGGGTGAGAAGCAGAATTAACTACTAATGAGGTGATGGGAAGGAAAAGGGTGGGAGTTCAGAGGGAGTCTGAAAGGAATTGCTGAACTTTAATAAGATGATGAAAAGTCATCTTGACAGAAAGAAAGGTTCAGGACAGTTCTGGGGGGTTATACAATTGATAAGCCATGAACATTCATTTTCCCAGGAGAGAGAACCTCTGGTACATTTCCACTGAGTTACACATTGTATTCTTTACATCAGACTGTTACTGTTAAAAAAATGCATTTTCTCAGCATTAAATTAAGTTTAGATGGTAATAAAAATGATTTTTCCGATTTGAGGAAATTTAGAAATTAGAAAATTTAACAGCCACTTAAATTATAAATTTCAAAGCAGAACAGGCTTACAATTTGTGTTTCCTGAAAAGCACACCGAAATCAACAGAAAAACATTATAAAAGGGAAGCCTCATATCTTTCTTATTTGCAGGCAACTAATTTAAGCACTTTATCAACATTTAACAAAATATTAAAGCTAAACATCAAGAAAAATCTTCCCTACCTTTATTACACATAATCAAGACAAAATACAGGCTTCAAATATAAAAACAAAGCATCAAGAAAAAAAAATCTTTTTTGCCTTTATTACATATAATCAAGACAAAATGTAGTCTGTAATTTATAATTCGATACTAGGTCAGAATAATCATGCTAAAACAAATGGCTTCTGTTTTCAGGTATTATTTATCCTGTGTAGTAAACACACTGTCTTCCTTTTGTCTAAGGCACTGGTCTATTAAACTCTAAATCCTTGCAATATCCCTATAAAATGGGTATCATTATTGTATCCATTTTACAGATTCAGAAACTGAGAAAAGAGTTCACATGGCTAAAAAATGACACAGTAGAAACAGAAATTCTAGTAGTTTAGATTCAGAGATGGTGTTCTTAAGGAGCTATTCATATGCACCTGCTTATAGAGAAACTGCCTTAAAGTGGAAAAACAGCTCATTAAACAGGACTCCCACATGCTAACAGAAATCCCAACTAGTCCCTTCCTACTTTCTTTTTTCTCTGAATTTTCTCTGATCACTGTAAACAGAATTCTGAAATTTAAAGTCATTTCCAAATCTTATTTTTTTAAATTAGCCTTTTTTCTCTATTCCATATATATAACCACTTCCCAGGACTTCATCATTCTATGAAAAGCCTATTAATTTGTTACCTAATTGTGTCTTCTGTTATAAATTTTCTCCTAGTCTAGCCAGACTCTGCATTATGGAGAAAGTGATCTTTAAAAAAGGTATGTATCTGATCACATTTTTCTTCCACTGAAGGCATTTTACTCTCTCCCACCTGCCTACATGATAAAATCCAAAGACTTTTGTATAAACTACAATGGAGCTTTTGATCAATTTAATTCATATCAACTGCCTCTCCCTTAATCCTACTTGATAGTGTATCATATTATAGTGTTTTGTCTCCTGTCTTTGCACATATGATTCCCTCTGCTGCGAATGCCCTACTGACCATTATCCTCCAGGCAAAGTCATATAAATATATAATAATCCTCCATCTGGATGTGACCAGCAAGCCTGCTGCAGTCCAGAGTTGGTTATGCACTGAAGACACATCTGTACCTTGTGCAGACTTCTGTTTTTGTGTTCACCACAATTTATTGTAAATACTTGTCACATGTTCTGTGCTAGGTTCTGAGCTCCTTAAGAGGACAACAATTAACAGGAGGCCAAAAAATATTAGTAAACTAAATTAGTCATAAATTTATATTCTAGCTCAATATACTATGAAAGATTTCACACAGTCAGAAGATGGAGAAGTTTCAGAAATGTAACACTTTTACACAGTGTGATAAAGAGGAAAGATTGGTAAACTATAAAATAGATTAGAATATAAAGGACGATACAATGTTTCATTTTCAGTACAGGAAATATCGTTCCTTACTTGTATTGTATCCATATTCTCTTTTAATTTGGCAAGTTCTTTCTATTAATATATTAATTTCTTTCTTTTTTTTTTTTGGTACCAGGGATCGAACTCACGACCTGGCGCTTGCCAAGCAGGTGCTTAAACCACTGAGCTAAATCCCCTGCAATATATTAATTTCTAATTGGCTAAATTTTTACCTGGTTTCTATAATCTTTGAAAATTTCAACACCGGTATTTATTATTTCTCAGCTCTACATTAACTCTTCTGCATGATGCTTTTCAACACCTAGAGGAAGTTCAATCATTTGGCAGATAAAACTAATTTTCTACAGGCACCACTTGAAAAGAACACTAAAAATATAAAGTCCTTCTCTCAGAAACTTCTGTGTTTCTTAAAGAATATTTCTTTTAGCAACTGATCACCGTTATTTTTTATTGTATTTTTTATTTTAAAAAGGGTAAAACTATACATAACAAAGCAGAACAAAGCAGATCAGAAGAAAACAATGGGAGACAGATTTCAAAGCAAGACAACAGGAGATCTACAGTGGCTACCATAATATCTTTTGTTTTCTTCTAAATAGTTTTCTATAACTTCAAGCACAATGAATTCATATGAAACAAGATAGTATAAAACTGATCAGAACAGAGTAATGAAGGCATTACAGGTCTTCAAAGCCAGACAATAGGAAAATCAACAATGGCTACCATAAAACATGTTAAATTATTTAGACACAAGTGTAAATATTAGATGATTGTCCTTTTATTCCCCCCTTACTATCAGATAAATAGAATTATAACACTATCACCAGCAGTCCTACACAAGCATTTTCAGCTTACGAACTATTTTCATTTGTGATGTTAATACAACTCGTCTAAAATGTCTATGACCAAATGCAATTTTAAAAAAAAATTCTCACCTACAGCAGTGATTGTGACTAGCAAAATCACCAAGCTAATTACCGCCACAGTGAAGGTTGAACACCAAGTCTTGCAACTCAGATCAGACTCTTCCCTCTGCATATAATACAGGAGGTTTGAAATAAGCTTTGGAATTTGTGCTTTCTTCATGTTAGCTTCTAAGTCTAAAAATTTATTCAGTAAAATGTAACAAGAGTACATTAATATATATCTTTTTTTTTTCTTGAACGCAAATGTTCAAATGGATTCTCAGCCAGCTCAGTTTTGACAATCCAAATAGGGAGACATTCATTCTGCAAATTAGATAGGTGTCTTATCCATAAATTAGAAAGTCAGTTAAGAAGCTGATAACAAGGGTTGAACTGTGCACTTCTCAGAATGACACCCCAGAAAGATGTAACTGTCTTAACACAATTTGTTTTTTCTCTGTAGTGATAAGGATAGAACCCAGAGCCCCACATGTGGTAGACAAGCACTTTACTGTTGAAGTATATTCCCAGAACAACATAATTTTGAATGTCTCATTTAAATTTTTTTCTGTTTATACATTTTTTTTCTTCATCCAAATTTGTTCAGGCAGTGCATGCATGCCTGCCTTCCTACTGCAGTTTGCCTAAACTTTAGTAGGTCTTTTCTGTTTCTGTTCTTCAAGACTTTGCTTTACAAAAGCTTCTTGTTTGGTCAGTGCTCTGGGCTGAAATTCCAGCTGTGAGCATTACTTCAGAAAGCAAGCTGGTTTGATTTTATGTGGGAAGACTGTATAACAGAATTACATTAACATGCTAGTGTGCAATGATTTTAAAACCATATTAACTGTATAAAAGTTTACAATATTTTTTCATTCTTTATAGCATTAGTTTTTTTGGCATTATTAGTGGATAGATGATATGTCATTTGTTTGGTTAATTACTGAAAATTTATTTTTCCTGCAAAGGAAATCGTAACTTTGTTTTATTGTTTTATTTAATTTTATTTGAAAGAGGGTAAAATTAAACATAAAACAGAACAAAACAGATCAGAAGTAAACAATGTAAGAGACACAGATTTCAAAGCAAGACAACAGATCTTCACTGTCTATCATATTGTCTCTTGTTTTCTTCTAAATAGTTGTCCATATCTTCACACACAATGAATTCATACACAACAAAATAGTATTAAACTGATCAGAACAGGATGATGAAGGCATTTTAGGTCTTCAAAACCAGACAATAGGGAAGTCAACAATGGCTGCCATAGTGTCGCTTGTTCTCTTCAAAATAGCTGTCCATATCTTCATTTATGTTGAAATTAAACAATACAAAACAGACTAAAACTACTCTGAAAAAAAGAATAGAAGAATTACTGGATTTCACAGCATGATGATATGGAATCAGCAATGGATACCATAATGTCTGTTTTTCTTCATAGTAGCTGTTCATATCATCACACATAATATAATCGATTCTCATAAACTGTTCAGAAGTTCTAGGCATGTATAAGCCTCTACATATATACCTATCCTTTCTGCATTAGAGGGAAAAACAAAACAAAAAAAGCAAAACAAAACAGATGAGTAGAAAAATAAGAAACAAAAAGACACATAAATAACAATGGCAAAGAACCCAAAACAATCACGATATAGGCCTTCAAAACAAGGTGGTAGGAACAGAACTAAGGTTGATTTTTACATAGTGATCGTCAAGAATTCCTCAGGTCACCAGACACTAACATGAAACATTGTTCCAATCCTATGTATGTTAACTGCTTTGTTCTACAGAATTTGTAGCACAATCATTTTAGCTATCCTAAGTGTGTTTATACAAATTTTGATATTTTTTCTTTTCTCTTCCTTTTTGTTTTTTCCTCCTTTTCTCTGAGATATTATTTTTCCCCTTTGAGCAGATTCTTACTCTTTCATTGTATTTATTGAGGATTTTGTATCTCATGTACTCTTACCATTTCTTACACTAGGGAGACAACACAGTATTTACACAGTATTTACACATGTGAGTTTGATTTATTTCACTTATGAGTATGGTCTTAAGTTGCACCCACTTACTTATAAATACCTCAGTGTGATCACTCTTTATAGCTAAGTAGTACTCCACTGTATAAAAATTCCACATCTTTTTTATCCATTCCTCAGTTGATGGGCATTTAGGTTGTTTCCAAGATCTGGCTATTACAAATTGTGCTGCTATAAACATGAGTGCACATATATCACTGTGATATGATGTTATCACCATTAGTTTTTAAAACTAAATTCTAATGGTTGGGGCCATCACTAGAATGGCTTTAATTTTATTTGGCACAATTTATCACTGCAAAGCTCAAGGAGTAAGGAGATTAATCCACAGATCTTTGCACAAGTGTTGAATATATTGCATGATTTTGAAGACAGAATTTGGTGTAATACTTAAGAGTTCTCTGTATTGCACATCACATTATGTTTATATAAAGCTCAAAGAGAAAAAAAACTCAAAGAGGCTGTATCTAAACTATTGGCTTCTCTCAAGGTAGCAGGAAAAGGAGGAAAAGGGATAAAAAAGAATTAGGATATGTTACATACATGCACCAACTTGCCACAGTTATGTAATCATTATGTATTACAAACATACCAGTGAAAATAAAAGAGCAAAAAACAATAAAGAAGTTCATCAAATAAATGAAAAGGGAACTAAAAAATGTATGCTAACAGTGAGTTTTTCCCTCTTGTGATCCAATTAGTAGATGTTTCAAGAGAGTGTTAAAAAAAAAGTCCATAAGTGGGAGAAATTGTTTTCTTTGTAAAATTATACTCTTCCTAGTTTCTGAGACATGAAAATATTTATTTGGTTTCTGATTGTTTATACACGTATAATACCCATAATACCTTTTTTAATTTTTTGTTTCATTTTTATACCAGTATAACAAACCATGCAAATATTTAGTGGCATAAAATAATTGCTTATTTTTTTCCCATAGCTGTGTAATTTGTACAGGACACAACAGGACAGTATCTGAGCCAGAATATCTGGGATCACTGTAATACTTATATCCAGGAACAAATGTCTGGGATGTGTCTCTATCCGGATTTCTCCAGCATGTTTCTCTGTATATTCTCTTCCCACTGGTGGGTTCAGGGTATTCGATTTATACTGGAGGTCACTGTTCTAAGAAAATAAGGCCTCTTATGACTTATCCTCAAAAATCATACAACAATAAATATACATTCTATATTTCAGTAGTTTTTACAAGATAGTCCCCAATCCGTGGAAGGAGTAATCTACACTTGAATATAAATGTCGAGGGATGAATATAGACTGGGAACAATATCAGGGGCAGGATGCAAAATTCTTACAGCTTTCTTCCTCCAGTTTTCTCTCCTGCCATTCTTTCTTTTCTTAGTTACTTTCTCATTGTAATGACAATATACTTGACACCCACAAGTTAAAGGATGAAAGTTTCATTTTAGCTAGTAGTTTGTAAAGATTTCAGTACATAGCTGGGTGCCGCAGTACAGGAGAAACAGTCCATGGTATGGCAGGCCGGAAGCAGCCAGTAATGAGCCTTCCTTTCCCTTTTTCTTCCATTCAGTCTACAAGCCTATTTATTGGTGGCACCCACATGCAGGATAGGCCTTGCCATTATCTATACCCAGAGTTATGTTAAATCAATCATTGGGATAACCTAGTTATCACACACCTATGATCCAGTATCACATGCCCATGATTCAGCCACCTCCCCAAAACTCCACCAATAAGCACATGAGATTTGGCAGGGACATCTAGATTAAATCTTCCCCTCCTCCACTTCATCCTCATCCTTATTCCTATCATTTTATATCATTTATATGAAGGATAATTTAGAAAAAAATATGTGCAGTGATATAATCATCACAATATTTTCACGTGTTCCTTTATACTCAATCCAATCTCCCTACTTCAAGCATTTGAACAAATTGGTTTCTTACTTCTATTGTTGTGCCTAATTCAAAATGTCGCAACAAAGGAAGCATGGTGTCTAGTTGTTTGAGACTAGATGATTTCATTTAACAGTGTTTTCATGTATATCAGTATGTTGTGTGTTTCAGTAGTTTGTTCTTTTATATTCCCACATATATGCATACCACAGGTATTTCATTCTTTCGCCAGAAGAAATTTGAATAGTTTCCAGATTTGGATATTTATTTTAAAAGTTATTAAAGTGGGGTACTGTTTTAGCAAATAACTAAAAATGTGGAAGGGAATTGGATCTTGGTAATACACAAAATCTGAGAGAGGTTTTTTGTTTTGTTTTGTTTTGTTTCTGGGAGAGTTTTGAGGTGTATGCAACAAATGGCAATAATGACTTAAAGAGGCACTTGGATGAAATATGACTGTTAAAGGTAATCTTGATGTGGGATCAGAAAGAAAAGAGAGTTATAAAGAAATTGTCCCTTGTCTGAGAGAGAATATATATTGTCATAAAAAGAATGTTCATAGAAATAAAGATATTAAAGGTCATTCTGTTGAGTCGTTAAATGGAAATGAGGAACAGAGTCTTAGAATTTGGAAGAAAAGCAATTTGTGTTATAAAGTGAAAAAAAATCTTGTAAAAGGAAGCAGGACCAAGAGATAGATGCAGAAGAGGAGGTAGAATAAGTGGAAAGAATTAAGATGTGTTATATATTTGTCCTCACTTCCAACAATGAATAGATTTATTATATAATGTGAACATATACTTTAAAAAAATTTAAAAAAATTGGAAAATAACTTAGTCAAAGTGTGTTTTAGTGTCCTGTGGAAGTTAGAACTTTTATAATACTAAATTAGATGTTTAGCTGACACTATTTCTAGGCAAAGTGTGAAGAAGTGGGATAATTTCTCCTTACTGTTTATAGTAAATTGTAAGGGGAGGGATACAATTTAAAAGAGTTTGAGAAATAAAATTTTAGGGAAAGGGACCAGAACTTTAAGATTTGGAAAATTGCTAGCCTATCCATTTGGCAAAAAAATGTAGGCGTTCTGATGAGAACATTAAAGGTGTGACTGAAGAATCATTTGATTAAGATGGTATGGGCATGTTGCATAGTTTTATCAGCCATTTAAAATTATTTTATTAGCATATATTTGCAGTACACAATGATTATTTTTCTCATGAGGAAGTGATACATCTACACAACACATCCTAATTCTTTTTATTTCCACTCCCTCCCTTTTTCCCTCTTCCTTGAATCTTTTATTAGTCATTTAAGGGAAATCTAGAAATAGAGTTGAGATTCAATCACAAAATTTTAAGACTGAACTAAAGGTGAAAGAAAAAAAATTAGGTGACTTAAAGGAAACATGTTATACTTCTTTGCTTTCATAGGATGGGACAAGAGATACTGGGTTGTAAATGTTTTACTCAAGAAAACCGTTGAATGACCCTGAAAATGATTCTAAAATCATCAGGGCTACACTACCTCCAAGTTTCAGGAGGTAAAAATCCTTAGCTTTAGGAAATGAGTCTCCGTTTCTGATTTTAGCATGAAAGGGAACCACCACAGAGAGCTGTACAGGTGCTGTAAGGACAGTGACCACTCTGAGCTGAAGAAGACAGTAACCCTGTAGATCTAGAGGTGCGACACTGCCACTCAGATGACTTGAAGAAAAGAATATAAACCAGAGAAATTTATTGAGAAAAACTTAAGATTTCTTTTTCTTTTTCAAGCGGAAAAGGAGATGTAATCTGAGTGGTCATGCTGGAAAGCACAGGTTCATGATTTGTCTTGAACTGACAGGAAGTTTGAATTTTATAGCAAAGGGGGACAAATGCTTGGCTGGGGCATTTGGATAGCTGCCAGAGCAGGTAAAACCTTAAGATCTAGGAATTTGCCTTGAACCATCTCCTTCCTACAACTTTTTTTTTCTTTTGGAGTGGAAATGTCCATCTTATGCTGGTCTCACATTGCATATGGAAGCAAACAATTTATTTGTATTTTGTAAGCAAACAACATATCTGGTTACATTTGAATTTTGCCTCAGAATAGCATAAGTTTCATCCCTTTTTGACTTAGGTGGTATTTAGATGAAATTTTAACAGGCTTTAGCCTTTAGAGTGATGCTGAAATGAACTCAGACTTCTGAGACTGTTGGAATGGAAAGAATGTCATTCTGCATATGAGAAGGACATGAATTTTTGGGGAAGTAGGAATGAAATGTTAGGGAGTGTGGGGTCAGGCCAAGATCCCCAACTGCCTGTGTGAGGGGTATGGCCAGGAATGAAATAAGAGACAGAAACAATTGTAGAGTAATGTGCAAAAGTGGAGTGGGGCGGGGGAACGACTGGAAAGTCAGTGCCTCAGGATGGACGAAGACAGGCTCCCCAGGCTCGCCACTCTACTGAGCACATACACGCATTTTCAGGGGATGTAGGGTACTTTTCTTGGAACAGGATGGCGATTTCTATGGGCTAATAAAAAAGAACAAAGCATCCTTGCATGGATGAGACAAGAGCCAATAAAGAAACTGCTTTTTCCCCAAGCAAAAACTTGTACTACAGGTACTGCATGATTCTAAAGATCCTTGTCGCCCTCAGCAGGTCCTTATCTTGCCCTGTGAGCAGACAGGTTTGTAGGTCTTTCTTCTGTGATGGAGTAAGTGGAGCTTTCACATACCTCTTGTCTCACAGGGCAAAATAAGCTCTGGTTTCCGATCTGATCCTTAAGGCCCCTTTTATTGCTGATTTTGGTCCATAACAATGAAGTAATTATTTAAGTTATCCAAAAGTCGTCTGCTTATTCCCTACTCTTCGGTGTGTTTGTATTTGAACATGAGGTTTATAAGGTAATAATTAAGGTAATAATTAAGGTTAGATAGAATCATAAAGATAGGGCCCTCTTCCACTAGAATTAGTATTTTTAATAGAGAGATTGATTTACTGTCATAGGTACCTATCCCAGAAAACCTCAGATGAGGTTAAACCAAGGAGGCAGCTCTCTGCTAGCCAGGAAGAGCACCTGGTCTTGAATTCTTAGTATCAAGGACTGTGGCAAAATTACATTTGATGATTTGAGGCACCTAATCTAGCATTTTTCATGGCAGCTGACTAATGCAGTGGTTATAGTCCTTTATGCACAAATATTTGTGTGGTTGTATCTGTATTTTCCTCTTGGATGAACAACTAAAGTGTTGAATTGTCTGGTAAACACAGTATGTGTTGAAGTTTATAAAAGTACACCAAACCATTTTCCAATCTGATTACATCTTTTGGCATTGTTACTTGCAATATATGAGCATTCAAATTACTACACGTTTTCACCAGAAGTTGGTATTTCAGATAGGAAGTGGTATCTCATAGTGGATTTTTTTTATTTGCATTTCTCCAATGACTGGTTGTATTGAGAAATGCTTTCTATTTTAATCATGTATTTTCTTTCTCTAAATCTTTTGCTTATTTTTATTGTATTTTTGTAACATTTTACTAAATTTTGAGTACTGTTTAGTACCTTTTAAGTATATATTTTGCAAATATTTTCATGCAGTCTGGGACTTTACTAATTAAACTCTTAATAATGCTTTTAACTAAACCTGTTTTAAATTTTGCTAAATTTAAGTGTTCAAAAATTTCTCTCATATGGACCTTGCTGTGATATCATAACTTAAAAAAAAACCCAAAACAAAAAAAAATTTGCCTTATCTAAGATTGCAAACATTTTGTTTTTATTTTGCGGAATTCTCTTAATATTGTTTTATACGTAGATTAACAATATTCATATATCTTGTATACATTACAAAATAGAAAAGCTCAATTAATTTGTATATGATTAGGCAGTATATTTTGCATTATTTCAGAAATTACATTTTTTCATTGCATTATCTTTGCACATTTGTTGAAATAAATTGTCTTTATTATCTCTCCAAGTTCTCTATGCTTTGTCCTTCATATCTAAATATTTATCATTTCTATACTTGCTAATTGTTTTTGTTGATATAGTATGTTTTTATTAAGAGGTATGAGTTTTCTTAGTTAATTCTAACTTTTCAAAATTGGCTTATACTAAGACCTTTGCTTTTCTATGTAAATTTTACAGTCACCTTATTAAATAAGACAAAAGAGAGACAAGGTCCTGAGTTTGATCCCTGGTATCAAAAACAACAACAACCACCACAACAACAACAGTAACAAAGGTAAAAGATGCCTGCCTGGATTTCTTTTAAGATTATATCGACTTACTAAATTCTTTTGAAGACAAATTTCCTCTTGAAAATATTGACTTTAATGTTTATGAATATGGTGTATGTCTTCATTTATGTAGCTTTACCATTAAAATTTTCATATTTCAGCATACACATTTTGTTAATAGTTTGACAAATTTATTCAAAAGCAGTTCATTTTCTGTCATTATAAATAGCACTTCTTAAAAATGATTTGAATTAGGTATTTTTAAAAAATTCTTGTTTAAAATGCAATCTGTTTTTATTAGAAGTTTTTTTCCTGTCACTTGACTAAACTCCTTTATTAGCTCTTCCATTTTTTTTTTTTTTTACTATACTCTTTGGAGTATTCTGTATAGACTACACATTTGCAAAGAAATAAATTTACGTCCTCCTTTTTAATCTCTATAATTTTGTTTCTTTTCTCACTCATAGCCTAGCTAGGATTTCAAATACAATGTTGTTCTAAGTATCAAAGAAAAAAGTCTTTTCTTTAATCCTGGTTTTCTGAGAGTTTCAAACATGAGTAGATGTCAAATTGTGCAAATCTTTGTTGCATAACTTTTAAGGAGGTACTATATAACTCTTCTTCGGCAGTTTATAGTGTTATTTTTTTCTCCTTAGTCTATTGATACATTAAATATTTATTCTGATATCCTAATATTGACTTAAACCTGCATTTCTGGAAAAACTTAGTCTGATATAGTATAATAAATCTATTCTTAGATTCTATTTGCTAATCTATTATTAAGAAACTTTTGTCTAAGCTTATGAATGAACATGATTATAGTTTTCTTTTTTATAATGTCCTTGTTCAATATTGTTATTAGGCTAATATTTGTCTCAGAAACAATTGTGGCATGCTTCTTTTTCTATTTCTCAACGAGTCTGTGTAGACAAGGTTGGAGAGAAAATGTTAGTGAAGCTATTTGGACCTGTTTAAATTCTGGAATGACTTTTGATAACAAAGTTAATTTCCTTAATGAATATAAGATTGTTCATACTTTTTAATATTCTCATTATTTCAAAGAGTGATCATTGACACAGTTGTCTTTAAATGAATTATTTTTATATTTGAAACATTTTCATTAGATGTAAGATTCTGGAGGCGCACAGCCTTTTACTGTAAACCTTTTGAAGATGTATTCTGGCTTGCATAATTCAGGGCCTAACGTCTCCTGTATTTGGCCCTTTGTTATAATTCATACACCTACTCTCCTCCTGCCTCTCAGATTTTTGCAGTGTGTGTGTGTGTGTGTGTGTGTGTGAGAGAGAGAGAGAGAGAGAGAGAGAGAGAGAGAGAGAGAGAGAGAGAGTTTTCATTTAGTCAAGAGTTGAGCTGGATATAAATTTTATGATTATTTCCAGTGTACCAGTTGCCTCAGATTTTTCTATATTGTATCAATCTTGGCTCATTTTTAGGGATTGGGTTGCATTGCTGGATGAATGTTTTCCTAAGCTTTCAGCTTAGGAAAGGAAGCTGCTCTTCCTTTTCTGTGTCTCACCTAGAAATCCCTCTCCTTTACTTTGTTCCTCTGTGAGCAGAAAATTGCTATTTTTTGTCATGATGGGGTCAGGATTTTCCTCTCCATTTTTGTGAATCACACTCACACTGACAGAAGCTCTGTGTGCTTTGGCATTGAAAATGCATTTTTCTCAGCATTTCAGTCCCTTGTGTTCCTAACTGACAAATAGTGCTTTATTCCTGTTTCCCTTCGAGGAAAATTTATTTTCCTTCAAGTAGTGATCAGAGACAACTTTGATGTCATTATATGGTCTTAGGCCCACATTGGTTCTTTGTCCTCCTTTGAAGTAAAGTTTCATCCATTCTTTATCCAGCTCATTGATTCTTTGGGCTCCAGATGTGAAAGATTTTGCTACTCTTCTATCAGCAGACTTAAGTCTTTTGGTTCATAGGAGAAAGGGGCTGAGAGTAGTGTTTAATTATGATTCCTTCTCTCTCCCTATTACTTTCTGCATATCTTCATCTCTTCGTCTTTACTTGTGTTCTGCTCTTGAGCTTTCCTATTTTACTTGAGTTTTGACAATAAATAAGTACTTCTTTCGTTGCTATGTGTTATGGATTAGATCGTCAATGTACCCCAAAATCTCATGTGCTCTTAGATGGGTCTTTTGAAGTGATTGGATTATGAAGACTGATTACTAACTTGCTCTTAGTTGGTGGGATCTACTCAGAAGAGCTGGATCTCTGGGTATATGCCCTGGAAGGGTTTGTGTCTCTTCCCTGGTCCTCCTTTCACTGTTGTTTTGCTTGCTACCTCCTGTGGCATGCATGACCCTTCTGGGCCATGACCCTCTGCCATGCCACCTAGCTAGCCAAACATAGACTGAAATTAATACAAACTGTGAGCAAAATAATCCTTTCCTCTTTTAAATTGTGGGCATCCAGTATTGTTTCTCAGTAATGAAAAGTAACTAAGACACTAGGATTCAATTATTTCAACTTCTTTGGAGATACCTTGAGCCCATAATGCGAAGTGAAATAAATCAGATATGTATGCTTAAATAGCACATGATTTCTCTTAAATGAGAAATGGAAAAGATAAATGTGTTAAAGAGCAAAGTAAAAGAAAATAGGAAAAGGGAAGAAGAAAAGAATTAAGATGCATTAGGAACATGTAACAACTACCCACATGTGATATAATCTTATGTACTGCAATTATGTAATAATAAAAATTAAAATTTAAATAAAAACTTGTGTGCAATCGGATGTTTGTGTTTTAATAAAATTTTATTTACTTTTTCATTTGTTTGTGTGACATCTGCGACCTCTTCAGCCTGCATTGGGCCACAGATACAATAGTTTCAGCACCTTGTTTGTCTGTGGAAAAGATTGTATTTCTTTGGAATTTGGTTACTGGGGTGCATTTGAGCTCTGCTTTTTAGTGTTTTTTAAAATTTCTAATTATGTTGGGCTAGGGATGTAGTTGAATATTACAGAACTTGCTTAAGATGTGCAAAGCTCTGGATTTGACCCACAGCACCACATTAAATAAATGAATAAATAAATAAGTAAAATATTTAAAAAATTGTAATTTTGTCCCTTTCCAAACTTTTATTTTGGGGTGGGAACAAGATTATTTTGATTTTTTGAAGCTAAGTAGAACTACTTTTATGTAACTCAGTTTTAAAAACTTGTTTAATTTATTGTAAAGTTGAATTTAATCTTGAAAATTGTTTATGAAAATGGTCATGGGCTGCTGTCATGTCCATTATCTTGATACAAAATAAAAAGAAAAGGGTTAGAATGAGCACACAAATTCCTAGGTAACAGAATCACTACTCTGAGCTCTACTGGCATTGAGGAAAGCATGCAGTGAGTCAGTCTAAAAGAAGTTTCTCTGACAATCAAAGAGAACCCAAAACAAGTAAAAAATCATGGACAGAAGTATAAGAAATTAAAAGAGCTTAGTACAGACTTTTGAAGACATTATCCAGACATCTGTGTTCCTTGTGTCTGACAATAATCATTTTATTACTCTTTACTTGTGGAGTACTACAGAGATCCTGAAAATCATCTGTGATCTTTACAGATCTTCTCCATGTTTTCACCTTGAAACAGATTCTCTTGCTGCTACATATCCTGGACACTTAGGGACAAGGAGTGGAAAGACCACTGAGAAAGATTCTGTAGAAAAGAGAGTTATAAAAAGACTGAAGTAGCATATCCATACTTCTGTCCATGATTTTTTACTTGTTTTGGGTTCTCTTTGATTGCCAGAGAAACTTCTTTTAGACTGACTCACTGCATGCTTTCCTCAATGCCAGTAGAGCTCAGAGTAGTGGTTCTGTTACCTAGGAATGTGTGTGCTCATTCTAACCCTTTTTTTTTTATTTTGTATTTTTACTCTTATTCTAACACCAAGAACCACAATTAAGCTTTGAGTTACTTGATCCGTGGTCAAGAACATTAAATACAAATTTTATAGTGGCGACCTTTAAAAATAAAATAACACAAAAGATAGCAATTTATAGAAGCATAAAAAGAACCAGCACTGGCGGGTTCTATCCTGAAATTGAAATAGATATTTTTTTCTTATTTTTTCATCTATTGTACTTGAGTGCCAGTTCTTTGATCAAAAGCTAAATTGCATAGCCAAATTATGGAAATATTAAAGTTGAATAATTCATTTTTTCAACTCCTTTCTAAAATGATACATTAAAGATTTTCACTTAAAATAATCTTTCATACACAGACATAAAATCATGATGATTATGACCACACAATAAGTTTTATAGATCCTCTGTGGTAGATACATTGGAGAGTAGATAAGCCCTGGAGTGTATGTTGAATTATTTCTATATGTTTGCCCAGAGTGGTATCTCAGATCTGCTTTCTTGTCATAGCTGAAATTTCTATTTATATTTTTATACTTTGAGGTTTACGTTTTTATGTTTTCCATGATACCCTGATTTTGTTAGAAATGGAGGTTAAATATTGGTATATAAGTATATAACCAATTGCATGAAGAACAATAGGAAAAATATATAGGAACATGCAAAACAATAAATATTATGAATATTATAAATATTATAAGTACTATAACAGAGACATGAAGAAAATGCTATGAAAATAACCATTAGAATGCTTTTCATAATTCTATCTGGAAAGGTAGCAGATGAATTTACAAGGAAATTTTTACTTCACTAATTCTTAAGCAGTTCCTACTAGTTTAGTTGGTCCTAATCTAAGGGTAACAGAAATGAAGAGAGAGGCATATTTCTAGAATAATTGCTCAAGTAGAATTTTAAACAAAATACTTGATAATTAACTGGACAATAAGAAAGGAAAATACATAATTTGATGTAATTTCTAATTGAGGAGTTGCATGAGATAAAATATTTAATTTTTAGAGGTATTAGAAGGAAGATAATTTATAGATGGTAAGATGGGTTAATAAAGACCATTATAAAAGATAGGTGATACAAAACAAGAAGATGGATCATTTGAAAAAGAGATGGAGACCAAGAGATGGGCAGGGGTGGGAAAGGGTAGAGGAAGGAGATGAAAAAGAACAAATTAAGACGTGTTATGATACTGTACCAACTCCCTACAAGAAATGGAATCATTGTGTATTATAAACATGTATTAGTAAAAAATAAAATTTGAAAAGAAAAAATTGGATAATTCCTAAAATAGAGCATATATTTGGCAAATGACTAAAAACAAATGTATAAATAACCTACACAATATGTCCAAAAAAGACAATAGAGACCATATTATTATGGATATGTTCATAAAATAAGATAAACATACAAATATGAGTTACTTTTTTGGTGAGAAGAAATGGTCATTGCGAAGTCATATAAAACACACACAAACTTGTTCCCTCTAAATTGTCTTCTCTAAGTTGAGCTCCAGAGATAAGAGAAAAATGCATGATTAAAGCAAAACCAGAAAACAATAGAAAAGATTTTCCAAGACAGTGGATGATTAATTGCATAATGATTTACAAGATTTTAGAGAAAGGAGGTTAATTAGAGGTGTCCAGGAAGAAAAGTAGTAGAAGTTGGAAAAAGTTTACAATGTGCTAGTTTTTCTTAGTGGATAAGCAGAGATTCACTGAATACTGGGCTTTTGGAGGTGTGTGTGTGTATTGGTATGTGTGTAAGTTTGCATAGTGAAAATTTGGTTTTCTAACAGGAAAGTTTAAAAACTTCCATTCTGAAGTTTGTGTGGCATTCCTGTGATTGATCATAGACACTGGGCTTTGTGTTGGTTTGCTTTGGCTGGGAAAATTTCTGCTGGCTGGCTCTCTCTCATGCACATATAAAACAAGTGTCTATCCTTCTGTAGAGTCACCCTGTAGGAGACAGATAATTAAAATGCAGCTGCTTCAACCAAGATGTATTATGCTTAACTGTAGAAATTGCCTTTATGTTATGCCAAGTTGTCCCTAGTAAGATAGAGAAATTAATTTTTTTTTGAATCTGAATATATGCTCTTTTTGGACTGAAAAACTATGGTTTGGTTTTGGAAAATGTTTTCTGCAACCAAATATTTACTTACATTTGTCAGAGGGAAAATATCACTTCTGGAAGGACATGTAAAAGTGATAGTGTGCTCATCCCATATTAAAAGATAGATTTTCGCCTGTATGAAGACTGTCACAGTGCAATTTGCTTCTGTATTGACGTGTCACAAATGTCATTTAATGCTTGCAAAGTCAGATACAGAAAACAGTGTCGAGTGATACGACAGTCTTGAATCCCAGGTCCTACTTTCTAGTTGAAGAAGGGAATTTCCCTAGAAAATAATTTAAAACTGCATCTTTTGAGAAAGATTAAATTCTAGGACAAGAAGTGATGAAATCTTATGCCAGAGCTGAGAGAATTGCTTTTTTGTTTCTGGGATAGATGTCTCCTGAGCTTTAGCGGAACTCTGGGCCACTAAATTTTGGATAACTTCAGTGGAGGCTAAGTCTGCTTTCTAGTTCTGTGAAATGAGAGCTCCTCAGGGATATAAGGTATTGTCACTCTTGCACCTCTCTCTCCTTCAGTGGAATGCAGGAGTATGTCTCATGAGGCATGCTGTGAAAAACGAAAAGCTGGGCATGCGATCGATGCTTGTGTTATGTGAGCTCTTGGTGCTTCCAGAGCCACTTGCTGGTAGCAGAGGATGGACTGCACCTCTATGGAATATAATCGGCTCCAAATAAGAGCAAGTGATGAAAACGACAAGCAGAGGAGCTAGGAGGTTCATAAAGGGGTGAATCTGGAGTTCTCAAAAATTACTTGAGCTGTATTATTTGATAGAAGGATGGACTTTCTCAAGACTATGATACATGGCTTTTATGATTGAAGGAAAATTGAAAGTAAATGCTACTTAGGATGCTGTAATGGAAAATATAAAGCTATTATAATTAGCTGAACGTTCAGGATACTATTTTTTCACCTAAGGGTCAGTCATACATAAACCCATATGAAAGCTAGTTTTTCCTACTTAGAAGCATCTCTTAAAATGAAGTGTGCTTTATAAACTATGTGAAAATTTTGTGATTATTAGGGCTCATGTAAGCAAGCAATTAATTTCAACTCACACCCACTTTTAAAAATGGAAAAGCAGTACATAAAAACAAATTATGGAAATGAAACAAAATACTTGAATAAATTGAAATGTTGGAACCTAATGTTTTTCAAAACCTAAAGTATGTATTCTTCAGGTACTCAGGGGATTTGGTAGATGAACCTGATGTTAATATCAGCCTTGATGAGAGTACTTCAAGTATTTGCTTTGGCACTTGACGAGACTATATCTCTGTATAACTGATTTAATTAATATTCTCCTCAGAGCAAATAGCATTGGCAATGAAGGATTAGTGGTGGGTGGAGTGAATCACTGAATTGCTCTATCCATCTAAGTGGCAGAACCATATGATAGGATTATTAATGCTACCTGAAAAATGTTCATCAGCCTACCTCGTTTAGTTGACACCTGAGACACGAATACTTTCATATGTATTATTCAAACCCTTCTGTGTTCCTTCCCAGTTGTAGTCTGTTACTTGTCCATATCAGATCTAGAATGTTGATTGGCTAAGCTCTTTGCAAGTAAATTTTCCTTGATGCAAAATGGAGTAAACATCTCTTTGCTCTGGAGCAAAGAAACTGAAATAGGAAATTCGTTGTGTAATATTCGTTGTGTAGGATTTATTAAAACAGAAGATACATTCTTGAGGATAAAGTCACTCACTGTTCATTTCTCTTAGATAATTTAATCTAGGTACATGAACATAATAATAAAACCAAAAGCAACTTCGAGTCTGGTGTTTTTATTATGCATTAACATTAGGAGATTTGTAGAAAGTTATTTCATCTAAATTTAATGAATAAGTTTAACAACCATGTACAATGTAAATTAAGGAAATAAATAAGTAATATTAGGTTCACTATATTTCAAGAGATATGTTGAGTGCAGGGGCTATAACAGTAAACAAATTGTGTTTGGTCTTACAGTTTGGTGGAAAATACAAGTACTGAACTAGAGATTGGAAGTGTAATGTGTTTAATTAAGATGAATCATAGGATAGTAGGGAAACATAAATCAGAATAAGGTAAACCTATTCATGAGAATTCACTTAGAGCATATTCTGCCAAAAATGCAGATAATATTTTGTTGGTGGAAAAGACAGGATTTAGAAATGCCTACCCTTCTGTAAATAGGCAGAATTTTGTCCCTTATCTTATTTATTCAATAGAACCTGTTGGAAGTTTTTTAAAGAGTGAGTGACAGGATCCAATTTATAAATATTTCACAAATGTCTTACAGAGACAAATACAGAAAATTGGAAAGGACCAAGGAACATGGAGACTCATTAAGGGAAGTATGATGGTGACTTGGATAAATATTAGGGGATGAAAAAATAAGAAGTGTAATGTTTTAAGAAACAATTGTCAGGAGGAATTGATAGACTGAGTAGATGGCAAGTATAGGAAAAAGATAGTTGTGAACTTTTTAAAAGAGTTTTTAGTTCTGTTCTAATCATGTTAAATTTGAGGATATCAAGGAGCATCAAGTTCAGATAATATTTTGAGTTTTTATATGTGGTCCAGGAGTACAGTAAATAAACAAGATTGTAGGATATGGTTATTTATACAGGTTTGGATATAGATTTGTAGTGTATTAATCAAGTGGCTTGAGACTGTCTAGACTCATTAGATAAGAGTGTCCAGAGGAAACCCCTAAGGTACATTAATGCTCAAGTAACGTAGAAGAGAAAATAAAGCACAATAGACTGGGAAAAGAAGCTAGGAAAAAATAAAAAAGAGAGATAAAGAAGAAAATGCTTTAAGGACATCAACGTTGTGGAGCACCGCCCACATGATGCCCATATATGTGAAGCACATATATGTGAAGTAAAAACTCCCTGTTCTGTGGAATACGCTTTAAATAATACTAAACTGCATTGTCTCCATAAAATATTACTTTGAACCCCCAAAGCCATCTTACCTCCATTTATTTGTTGCAAATCAAGAATTTGAATTTTATTTTTCTTTGCCTTCAGTTATATGCTGGATTATGTTATAGTAATTTTTGTTCACATGGTTTAAATTGTCTTTAATATATTAATAGAATTAAGATCAGAATGCTCAGTCTCCTCTTTTTATGCTCCATTTGATATAATGATATGTAAAATATTTGTGGTTAAAAATAAGTAAAAATGTGTAATATACCATGTTAAATAAAGATACTAACATTTAGTAGACTTTTACTGTTACTTTTTAATAGTATGCAACAGTATACCCACTTCAAGTAGCCAATGAAATGTATTTGAATACATAGAAATTATACACATCTAATTCGATATATTCTGCTTATTAAACTTCCATCTTTAAACAGTGATACAAAACATAAGATCTCCAAACCAGAGAAGCATACAATTCACCAGCTGCAGCCTAAGCAGCACACATAAGTGCATCTTTTCTGCTCTCTGTCTTTAATTTCCACAAGTGACAAGAAGAGAGCCAGTTGTACGTGTTCCACGGGAGAGAGGTCTCAAAATTAAGAGATTCAATTCTCATGTAGACAGCAAGCATATCTGTCTTTCTCTCACTATGGGGAAAAATGACTGAGTGAAAACCTCACCTTGGGATATATTCATATTTCTCTGGAGAAGAAAGAAGAAAGTCTCTACTTTGGAATATAATCAAATAGTATGAGAAACAAAATCTCCAAATCTCTCTGGAACAATTCACTTTCTGTAACATCTGTGGCATAACAGACGTGACTTTAACCTGTGCAATATTCTCAGGAAGGTTGAATTTCACAGAAATGTGAAGATATTCTTTCTTATAGACTTGTCTTGAAGCACATGTTTAAACGTCTAAAAAGAATCTTACTTTTAGGTGAGAGTGACTTTTAAAAAGTTTGTTTACCTAGATATTTTAAACATAACTGCTATAGCAGATGGCTATGAAATTTTTCAGTGTGAAGAAAGAACATGCTCCATTTGTGTATTAATATTTATTTGTATTAGTCTACTGATACATAAATTGACAGTGATTTATTGAGCATGTCTCTCTTTTTTATAAAATTTGTTTGAATTTGTTATTATTATATCATAATCTAAAATCTAACAAATACACATATGTAATACTTGGTGCAGTAACTTGAGACTTATAGTTATTAACATTGGTCCTTATGTCAAATTTATTTTTTAATATGTATTTTTATGAGATATTTTTTAAAAAAACAAAATAAGCTAAAAAATTTAAAATTCTCAGAATTTAATAAGGTTCTCTTAATATGGCTATTAGGTTAAATGTTCTTACTTATATATCCCAAATTATACTGTAATCCCTGATTTAAGAGCAAGTTCAGTTTTGGAAGAATGTTTCCAAGTTGGATTTGTTTGTAAGTCTGATGAAGTGAGTCTTATACATCTTCCACAAAAATACACAATGTAAAATATAAAGAACCAGTCATACACACAAAAATACAGTAAGTCCTGACTGTACGTTGTCTCACTGCACAGCAAAACAGCTGTGACAGTGTTCGGCAGGCCTGTGAGCTGTCTCTGCGATTTGTTCCTATTTACATTTAATGTTCATAATGTGAAATCGGTTCTTCTCTGCGACCGTTCTCAAAGCGAATGTTCATAAATCGGGACTTACTGCATTTTCATTGTAAATCGTGTCAAGTTTGGAGACTGGGAAATAATTTTAGAAACAACTGGATAAAGCACTGAATCTAACTAAATGTTGATATTTTGCAGTAATCACCTTAGAACATTTTTAAAGTTAACAAATTAGGGTCTTCCCTAACTCCTAGGGTCCATATATTAAGAGAAAAATAGTTTTATTATAAGAAGTTGACTCATGGAATTATGTTGAAAAATCCCATTAGCAAGCAGGAAACCCAGGAAACCCAACATTGTAAATTCAGTCCTAGAGGAAAGGCCTAAAAACAAAGAGAGCTGTTGGTATTAGTTCAAGTCCAAGAACTGGAAGGATGTAGGCTCAATAACTGATTTCAGTTTAAGTAAAAATGAATAAATAAGTAAAGGGAAAAAAAGCTATATCCCACCCTAGGATATGAGGCAAAAAGTGTATCTTTTTCATCTTGGGATGAACAGAACTTTGTCTCATTCAGATCCTCATCTGATGCATGGAACCCCACCAACATTAGGGAAAGCAAACCTATTTTCATCAGTCTATAGAGTCCACAGCTGACCTCACCCAGAAACACTGTCACAAGCACAAAAATAATAATGCTTGACACAATGTCTGTGTTCCACGTGTGCCAATAAATTTAATGCATAAAATTAACAGTCACAGACTCGTTTACTCATTTCATGCAGTTTAACTTCTTTCAAGTGTTCCGTTGCTAGCCTATTACATTTTTAAAAATTCCATTCTTTTGATAAAAATGGTGTTTCTGAGTTCTCAGCATTTTAAGTGGCACTTCAATTAGTACTAACATATGACTTGTGTGGATATGTGAGAACTATATATCTTGGGATGAGATATAATTTTAACCATGAAATTATATTTTGTACTTTTGTTTTTCTCATATAAATTTATCAATTTGTGATCATCACAAACATACACAACGATACATGCTCAATAAATTGAGGCTTTTATTTGAATTTGAGTGTTTATAATGAGTAAGCATTAATTAATAGGTATAGAATATTTTGACATTCTATCTATAAACATGACTTTCTTAGTTTATCCCAGTATTTTTAAATGCCTTACAGACTGTAAGTGTATGAATTTATTTCTGAAAGTTGTATAATTTATGATTCATTTTGGGCATGTTTGACCAATTCATGAACTTCAATTAATGGAAGTTTGCAAAATTCTGAGTATTAACTATTGAGCCTGACAGTGTTCTTTGTGCTTGATTAATTATTAACAAAAATTACTGCAAGTGTGAAGCTTATATTCTTGTGGGGAATCAGATAAGATGATATAAGCTTTGTGAATAAGTATATCATGGAGTATAAAAAGCCAATGGTTAGGAAAACATCAAATCTATAAGTTGCTGCTAACTGGTCAGATAAGACTAGGTTTGAGAAATGACTTTATGATGGAGCAATGAGGAAGTCATTAGTGACCTTGAAAAAAGCAGTTTCTTGAGATGTTTGGGGTGATAAAATACTTGAAATGGCCTTAAAAGATAAAAGTAGGAAATGATTAAGAAGCATTAACATAAGTTTTGTTACAGAAGTGAGCAAGAATTAAAGTGAAAACTGGCAAGGATGGGAGGACAGGGGATAGCTGTGTAGTTAGGAATGACCTACCAGAAGGCACACCCTCCATGTGCAGGAGATGGAGCAATGCTGGAGCTCAATCTTTAAGTATCGTGGGAGGGACAATCTCTAGTTCTGAGTGTTCAGCACTCTTCAGTCTCTGAGTGTGTCAACTTGATTTATCTTTGCACAGTTCTATGAGGTAATTATTACTATCCTGATTACCCAGGGTCACAGCCAGTAAGTGGCAGAGCTAAGGTTTGAACCCAAGCAATTTTCCTTCAGCTGAGCTGTTAATTCTGACATCTGTCTCCTGTTGTGTATGCAGAACTTTACCTTCTATTATCTAGCGGGAATCTAATTTCCCTCTGCTGCTGCTTGTCTGAACCTGAGAATAACACTCCATTGTGCACTTCATTTCCACATAGTAGTAAATAATTATGTTACATTTCTTGTTTATGGAGATAATTACCATAGGTTTGAGCCATGTATTCTTTTTGGGCTTTAATTTTTATATTTTATTCATCATTGATATTTTCTTGGGGTATCAAGGTGCATGAATGAGTAGACACTATGCCCCAAAGCCATGTACCCTTGAGGAGAATGCTAATGATATCTCTGAACATATTTTAGGATGTATTGATATAATTCTAAATTCTAATCCCATAGCTATGGATTTTTTGTAAAATTTCTCATTTTCTCACATTGATATTCATCTGTAATTTTCTTACGCATCCATATTTTCCCTTTTACTTCCCCATATTTGGCTCCATTCTAATAAAATCTGCTTGAAATTTCTTATGTTTAATTTCAGGGAATGACCTTCCTTTCTCTGAACTGACAATCTCTATTCCAACACTATTTAACATTTTATTCAAAGAATAACTTTCTTTAAGAATTCTCTTTGGATTCACTCCCTACACCACTCGTCATGTCTTTTAGTTTTACAGTAGATTGTTGTCTACTGGAAAATTGATTTGTATCTATTTTTTTGGACAGATTCAGGGATTTATATATTCTATAAATAACATTTAATCACTTGGGTGGCAGGTAACTTGTTTATTGGATTTTTTAAAAAATTACATAATTTTTGGCAATCATTATTTGGGGTATTAATTTCTATTTAAAATATATATTAATGAGTCCATGTTTCATAAGTATTAGGAATAAAAGCAACAGTTATGAGAGGGGAAACATTTTTTATATGGAAGTAGCAGATTAATTTCAAGAGGAAGATAAATAACTACTTAAAGTGTCCTTTAAATCATTAACTCACTCATCAACTTATTCAGTCAACAAATATTTTTCCCAGGGTTCTGAGTTATAGGAAATGCTCTAACAATTTGAGCATCATTTTTGAACAAAGTATACTTTTAACATTTGCTCTCGAGAAGCTATATTTGGAGTCTGTTGGAAAAATTGATGATGGAGTGTATATTAGTCAGTGTTTTCTAGAAAAACTACTATAACACACCACATATGAAGTTGCTTATGATGTAAAGGGTCTGTCTGCACACTGGAGACTGAAGGTTGAGTCCAAGATCTGGAGCTCACTTCATTGTCCCACGCAGGTTCATATCAGGAGTCCAATGGGTCCACGATAGAAGGCTGAAGAGTTTATGTTGGAAGGCTGGAAGATCCGAGGTGGAAGACAAAGAATCTGAGCTAGAAGCCAGGAGATGATGTTTAAGCTAAAGGTAAAGAATGGAGTTCCTCTGAAGAACAGAAGGAAGTCCCTCCTTCCTCATTTCCCATTCCACCAGGTGACAAGCCACCCTAGGCTGGGTCCTTTACACTTTAGGGTGTAGAATTTCTGAGCCTACTTATTTAAACTTCTAAACTACTCAGATTGACACAATCAACTAACCATTATAGAATGGGAAAATCCATCTTGAAAAATGAACACAGGGAAAACAAAACACAGATTAGCAAACCACAAAATTAGAGCTTATTTGAGAGGTAAGAGGAAGGAAAGGCTTATTTATCTCATGGTTTTGAGGTTTCAGTCCATAATTAGCTGGCTCCAAGGCAGGGTGGCATGGTAGAGGGACAACAGTTCATGGAAGCAGAAGACAGCAAAAGCAGTAAGAGCAAAAAGGGAGAAGGAGAGAAAGCATGCCTCTTTCCTTCCCTTATACTGTATGCAAGCTACTATACTTGGCAGGTATAGTACTCAGACTCATAAACCCAGCATTGGACCATCAACTAATCACAAACTCTAGATGCCTACCCCTATGACTGCATGAGGTTTTGGGGGTAAATATAGACACAAATCATAACATTCCACTTCTGGCATCCTAATGACTCATGCACATCTCTGAACACAGAAAAACAGTTTAGTCCATCTCTAAGAGTTGCCAGGGTCATAACAGTTTCAGCACTGCTGAAAAGTCCAAGTTCCAAGGCTCCTCTGAGATCTAAGACAAACTCAGTTGTGAGCCCTTATAAAAATGAAAGTTAAACACTTCTAACATTCACTAGCACAAGGTAAACATTACCAGTCTAAAAGGAACAAGCAGGCGAATACAAAGGATTGGGACCAAAGGAAAATCCAGCAGGGTAAGTCCTGTAGTTTCATGTCCAGAATCCAACACAGCAGGTTGTGAGCTTCAAAAGGCTTAGATGGCTCCACCTCTAGGGTACTTCCAGTGGTTGTAGCTTCTATGACTTCTCTCTTGGCCTAGCTTTGCTCTCTCCTTGCAGGTTTCCTCTTATGTCTCACTTTTTCTGGCTTTTCTAAACTTCTAGGGTCTTCACTGTAACTTTGACTTCACATTCACAGCTTCACATATTGCCCTTTCAGGGGCACACTACCTGACATCCCAGTCCTTCTTCTGAAATTAGGATGGAAACTTTCTTAATCTCACAACCTTTGCCTTCTGCATGGGTCTAAAACCAGCACTGCATGGATGATACCAAAGTCTGCTATCAGCAGGAGCAGTAGTCAGCTTCTTTCTCTCTAGGCTGTAGTCCAGTGCCTGGATCTCTGGGAATTCTGAATCCAGTTCTGAGGAACAAATTTTCTATGCTGCCATTATTACGGAGCTTGGCACTCTGTGACTTTCTTGTCAAATCAATGTCTTTCATCTTTGCAATTTTGAGGCTGAAAAGGGTGAAGTCTTGCTGATTCTTGTTATGCCCTCAGGTCATCTTTTATATTCTCTTGTTCCTTCTCAGCTATCAAGATCTCCTTTGCTTTATCTTTGCAGTTCATAGCTCTACTGTATCTTCCCTTATGGTTTTTTGCTGGGCTTTTTGCTCTTAATTTACAACATTAATTTGGATAAAAGTCCAAAACAGTAGCCATGCTACTGTCCCAACATTAGACTGCCTTGAAATTTCTTCTGCCAGATTAATTAGTCCATCACCCTTAATTTTAGTCTCAGGCAAAACTTCTGGACATAAGCAAAATATAGACAAATTTTTTGCCAAGCCACAACACACATCTTCTGGATTCCAACAGCTGATACAGTTCTTCTTCCCAGCAGAAACTTCTCCAGCCTTTACTGGCAGGATTTCTATCAGCCTTCTGGTCTCCTGAGCTCTGAACAGAATCTTCCTTACAGAACAGCCTAAGGTGTTCCAGTGCTACTCTTTCAGTCAACATCTCTGAACCTTTCCAAACTCTTCCCACAAGCCATTCCCAAAAGCTCTTAAATCACAGCAAGAATCCCTCTTCTCTGGCACTAAATTCTGTCCTACTTACTTTTCTCTCTTTGTTCAGACAAAAATTCCCAACTCTCAAAATTAAGAAAAAAAGATTTCTTTGACTCACAGTTTGTGAAAGTTTCAGTCAATAATCAGCTGGTTCCAAGGCAAGGTGGCATGGCAGAGTGGCAACAGTTCATGGCAGCAGAAGATAGCAAAAGCAGAAAGAGCAAAAAGGAGCAGAGAGAGCAACCCTATTTCCCTCCCTTACATTGTATGTAGGCTACCTGTCCCAGGGTGGGTATAAGCACTCACACCAGTAATCCCAGCATTGGACCACAAATGAATCACAGATTCTAGAAGCTACTGTATGAGGATTTGTGGGGACATCTAAACACAAACCATAACACAGATCTAGATGCCTTTGAAGTTGTTGCACTGGGAGACAACACTGGTGTTTCTATAGTGTAGAGGTCAGAAATGCTAATGAAACTTATAGTGCATTGGTATACCTCCATGAAAAGACTTATCTGCTCACAGTGTTAGTTTGGCTAATGCTGAAAACTGCTTTAAGGTTTAAAATATGGATCTTTAATGTACTTTAATGTACTTTCAAAATATTATCATATCATTTTAGGTGAAGTGTCATAGCGAAGCTTTCTCAATATTCTTTCTCTTTTCCAGAGCAAACAACCAATTACCCTTAGGTAATAATGGTTCTGGAGCACCTCTTTGGCCCATGTGACAATGAATTTTGCTCAGGAAGGGATCTTGAGCAGGTTGGATACTGCCCCTCCCTTCATGGAAGAACACTTTGACCAAGTTAATACAGATCTACCCCAGTGGCATGAGGACTTGACATGAGGACAAGTTCTGGTGAGTATGTGTTTTTGTCCTTCTTCAGCACAGAAAGGATTGTATAATCAGAGAAGATTCTAAGATATAAGTCATTTGGGCTTGTCCTGCAGTGAGAATTTAACACCAATTTATACTTGCCCAGGTCCTAAAGCATGTGCTTGACCCAGGGTGAAAACAACAGTCCATGTAGGAGAAGATGTGAACAGGTCAACTCAACCCTTCTTTTCTTTTGTCAGTATCAGATTCATTTATTTATCTTATAGGTGATTATAAAGTTAATTATCATATATACAGATTAACAACCAGAATAATAATGTCAATGCATATAAAACACATTGACAATTATACTAAGCAATGGTATACTTTTAGGTACATTGTTGTTGCTGGATGACAATATTTTTTTTCTCTTTCTGTTTTTTTCTATTATCTGTCTTTTATTTTACAGTTTACTTACATTTTGTGCTTTTGTATAACAGAAACAAGGATATTTAAGCTTGTATGTCTCATTTACTTTACCTAACATTGTAGTTTCAAGATGCATCCATTTTCCTACAACTGACTGAAGTACACCCTTCTTTATGGAAGAGCAGCACTCCATGGTATACAAATATCACATTTTCTTTATCTGTTCATTTGTTGATGTACATGTAGGCTACTTCCAAAACTTATATACTATGAATTGTGCTGTTAGAAACAAGGGTGTGCACATATCACTGTGGCGTGATGTCTTTAACTCTTCTGAGAAGATACCTGAAAGGGGAACATTTTACCTGATGCATTGGATTCTCCTCACTAACTGATACAACTGTAGGTTAGAAAACTTTGCCTTGTAAGTGAAATTGTTATTTCAAAAATATACACATTTATAATGTCTTTCTAAAAGAGATTTAAGAAAATAATTTGTTAATTTTTCTTCAAAGACAGGCATTATGAAAAGACCTTATCTACCTATAAACAGGACAGTCTGTGATCAGTGCATAAATATGAAGGTAAGACATATATATATATATATATATATATATATATATATATATATAATTTTGTATATATTTTAAATTAAGTAATACATGTCATAGTAAAAATTCATAGAAATTTCTCACGTGATTGGAAACTTTATCATTCTTCTTCACCAAAGTTAATTATTTTACTAGCTTTAATTATTTCCTATACATTTTTGTCAAATTTCTGTCTATATAAGACAAGGCAGACATCTTTACTCCAGGTTATATTGAGTACTCTATTCTGTATGTTGATTCCATGCCTTTTGTATTAGCTGATTTTCTCCTCACTGGGATAAGCCACTTAGAGGAGAGAAAGGTCTGTTTCTGAGTCACCAGCCACTTAGAGGAGAGAAAGGTCTGTTTCTGGCACATGGTTTTGAGGTTCCCTAAGACAAGTTGACTCCAACGCTGAAACTACCTGGTAAAAGGGCATAGTGGAACAATGCTACTCACTTAGTGGCAGACAGGAGGCAGAGTGCAGGACAAGATTGCCAGAGAGGTCAGTCCTCTAGCAGCAGGCCCCCAGCAACACACACTGATGCACCCAGAAATGTGATTTACCAATTTGCTAGCCAACTCTTAATCCAGTCAAGCTGACAAACATAATTATTGTCAGTCACACGTTTGTTTACCCATCGATTCATTTAAAAATATTAAATACCTATTTAATTCATATTTTAAGCTTCTGGATTAATAGAGTTCTTTTCTCTATGAATTGCATAATCATTTTGTCATGTATGAGCTTTTAGATTTTATTTTTTTCAGGTTTAGTGATTAGATACAATGTTATAATCCACAATCTATTTGCACAGTAAAGGATATCAATATTTTTATTTCAGTCTTCCCACCAAATTATGTATCAAATAATGAAATTATTTGGTAAAAAAATATATATTAACTTATTTATGTTAGCATATGTACTCTCTTCTCCAAGATCTAATTCTGGGAGAATCACTGATTACTAAGCTCTTCATCATATTTTTAGTGTTACATCTTCCTTGCTTCCCTGGATTGGATCATACTTGTTCTTATTTACTATTCTTGATGAGCTCACTTCTTTATGATAATGCTTGTGTTTGTGAAAATGTGCATGTCTATTGGGAGTTGTTTTACTTTTTCAATCTTTCTTGGAAGACTGAGTTATAATATTTTATTTTTTGTTTCACTTTAGTATCACTATGGAAAAGTTGAGTCACGGAACAAATTTTAAACTTTTGTTTATTTTCTATGATTTATATTTCAGTTGTAATTTGCTACTTAACAAATTACCACAAAACATGGTAGTTCAGAGCAACAGTTTATTATTATGTCTGGTAGCTCTGTAAGTTAGCTGGGCTCAACGAATTAGCTCTTTTGGTCTGCTAAGAGGCTGTCAGGGCCAGTGATATAGCTCAGCAGCACAGCATCTGCCTGGCAAGCATGAGTCCCTGAGTTCCATCCCTGATACCAAAACAAAACAAAACAAAACAGCAACAAAAAAGAAGCTATCAATATTTGTAGGTTGATTCAAATTTGTTGAAATGATTAAGTTCTTTGAAGATGTTAATAAATGACACTAAAATTGCATATCTAATGTAGAGAAGGAAAGTTAATCAGAGGATTTTTGATGCAAAACTTGGTGACCAAATAAATATTTAAAAATAATCTCTCCATAAGTGATTTTTTGGGCTTATTTTAATAAAAATGAGAATTGAATCTCTGGTTATTGACAATTTATTTTGCATAAGGTACCATTAGAAAAGCCTGATAGCAATATTGATAAAGGCAGTAATGTTTCTTCTGATTCTCAGCCTAACAAGTACCCCAGTGCAATTCTGTCTATTTAGTTTTTATGTATAACCTCTCATCTCTGCTCTGAGGCACTTGTGGTCAGATCACATTCAATCATATGTAGGCTAGGAAATGTAGCTCTGTTGACTAAGTGGATTCCAGAATTTCTCTGCGGGGCACAAGCTTACAACACAACCCCAAATGACATTTTACTCTTTAATTTATCAGCAGAAAAGTAGTTTCTGAAAGGAAATAAAGTTGTAACTACCTAGGTTCTATCTAGATTCTATATTGTTAGTGTTTGAGTTTGGGTTACTCAAATGCTTTTCAAAGACAAAAGCAAAGATTCAGCACATCCAAATACACAAACTATAGTTGTGAACCTACATTCTGACACTGTGGAAGCAACCTATGTTTGAGGTTATAGGATAAACTGAAGGACAAAATCATCTATGTAAATGGAATAAAGTTTGACTGCTCTCTGAGCAACAATGTTAGAAACTCAGCACATGCTATTCAGTATTTGTGTCAGCAGAATACACTTTTGGATGTCCAGTCAGCACCATGAATTCTGCTTTTTGGAATTATATTATTAAAGTTAGAAAGTCCCTATGTCAGTTGCCTTAAATTCTGTTCTCATTACTTCTTGAGCACTTATATAGCTCTGGAAAATTCTCACTTTGGAGAAACTGAGGAAATTTTTCCTAGAGACTTATGTTTCTAAGTTTAGCTATGAAGAGGTGGTGGCTTTAATAGTGCTATTAGGGGCACTGTTTCACGATCTCTTTTTGCTTATTTGCTATTCTTGTGCTATTAATAAATCTCATACTTTGCAATCAAATTGTTAGTTTAGTTACCACCTTAGCAGTATGAAACACACACAGAAGAGAGACAATTTGTGTTCTATACTTCAAGAAATAGATTGTTAATCCTTCAAGGTGTTAGTTATATTATCAATACCCGTGGACAGAAAAACCCCTAATGTTCAGTGGATGACTTACCTCTTCTCCCTGCCTTGATATTTTGTTATAGACCATCAAAACCACAAAAATAGAATCCACACTACTAGAGGGTGGCCGTAACTTGAAAAAGAGGATTACCTCTACTCCCACAGATACAAGTAAGATGGTAAAATTTCAATCTACTTTCTGAAATTCTGTGTATAAGAGAAAGAATTTGAAAGCTAAGGCAAGCCTATTCATTTATTTGAATGTAAGATTAGATCACCACATTCTTTGGTTCCAATTTATTCCTGTTGTTTGTTATAGTTTTCTAGATAAAATCAGCATAAAGTAGGATATTGCAATCAAATCCACGTGAGAGCTCAAAAGAAAAATTTGGAAGTAAAATTGCTCAATATAAATGATTGTTCTGTCAACTTTGCCTGTTTTTTGCTCAAGCATTTAAATATTTTACTTTCTATTTGTCACCAATCTCTTCACCTCTGTCAGGTATTTACATTATTATAATTGCTCCACAACTCTGCTGTACCTGTGGCAGATGTTTTATTCTATGCCTTATTCACTGGACCTGCAACATTGATATTGTCTGATATTACTTTCCACTGTTTCTATCTCCAGTAGTTGACTGAGAATGACAAAAACATAATGCATTGTATAATTCTGAAATTTAATAATTAGAATATGAGGAAATACATTTTTAGGTTCAAGAGAATCTAAAATCCCATTAGAAAACATTCTTTTGTCTGACTAATGATGTATAAGAACAATGGGAGCAACGGGTGATGGTTTCTCTTGAAAGAAATCAATTACTGTCTTATCCACTATCTCCCTGTGGAATGGAATGAATGGCAATACGATTCCAGTTAACATAACTTCTTACAAAATCCCTTCCTTTTCTGGGGAACATTTTAAAAGGTTTCAGGCTAAATAAGGCCCTTACTCTGCTTTCACATCTCTTCTTCCATTTGTTTCACTGGCTAACAGAATAAAGGCATGCTATGTTGGATTAATGTGATTCAGTTATGTAACCTGCAACAATTAATGGCCTTCACTGTAAAAATTCTGAAGGTTTTAAATGACTTTTGCTTTCTAGCTGATTTTCAATCCAGTAAAATAACTCTGATGTAAACTTAATATTTTTAACCTGTATGAAAAATTTCTAGCCAACAGAAGTAGTAAAGAAAGGGAGATGATAAATTAGTGTCTCATATACTGCTATTGTATCAGCCAAAAAGCTATTTCCCTCAAACTTGGCTGTCGGATGAAGATATAATTCTCCCAAATGTAAAAATCATAAATACCCTTGGGGTCATGTATTTAGACACAAGAAATTATAAAACAGTAGTGAGGTAGGACAGAAGATTGTCTTACCTTGCATAGTCATTTGGTGCAAATTCAATTTGAACTGTCATTTACTTATCTCTGACCAAAGTTCCTGTTCATTCCAAAGAAATCATACTATTTTAAGGCCACAAATCTTCCCGCCATACGTTGTAAAATGTAAAAGTTACCCAAGTGGAAATAAAATACCAAAAGAGTTTCATATGCTGAATAAGTGAATAAATAAAGGGCACTTGTAATGCGAAAGAAGTTCTGTAGATTAGGTAAACTGGAGACCAAATACACTGTAGAACAATGTCAAGCAAACTCAAGTATAATGAGTGAGATTTCCCCTGAGTATAAACTGAAACTTCGGAAGAGTAGACTGAAATTTTTATTATAGTATGTTCAGACTGCTATTTTAGCCTAATAAATAAGGTGGTCTATAAACAACAGAAATTTATTTCTCATGGTTCTGGAGACTAAGTTCAAGATTGAGATGCTGGTACAGTATATGGGCAGAGATCTCATTTTGGCTCATACACAACTGTCTTCTTGTGACATCCATCAAATTACTGTAAGA